>JAUZST010070236.1:0-21932 GCA_034779995.1 Parotocinclus haroldoi | reverse complement strand
TTCATTAGACAATTTGATTATTTTTCTTAGGATATGAGACCTTTTGCCAGACCAATATATTAAATTACTCATCTCCATTCCAGACTTACAGCTAAAATATCATCTAGTTGTTACTGAAAAGTCATTGATCAGTGATTATGCTGTTTACACATCATTAATTAAACTGAATGGAGGAGGTTTTCTCCTTGTAAGACTATAGTTTTATTTAGAAATTTTATTTTGGCAGGGCAAGAAGACCAATAGAGATTGGCATGGCATCCTGGCAGCAGTTGTTACCCTTTTTTCATTTTTGTTTATTTCAGAACCATTTATTTACCATTGACACATGGCTAAACGATGCAGTGGATAAGCTGTTCGGAGAGAGAGGTTTGTATTTTATTTTAAGTCAATTTACAACCCTTTGTAAATGTGTTTTTGTCTTATTTAGCGGATCCATTGACTAAACAGTTCATCCACATTCACCCAGATACGCTGTGATTACAGAAAAAGGCCATACACAAGCAGATAATCAAATCTAAATTGCTCAGTCAGAGGCAGTTCTGCAGCTGAGCACTCTGGGCCAGAGCAAAAAGTGTGTCAAAGTTCATCCACAGATGATTTAGCCATCTAATCCATATTAATAAGACAAATCCTTGTGGAATGTCCCTAATAGGGACATGGAACATAGGGAAGCTTATGTTTAGGACATAGTGCCATTTAATAGTTTTGCCCCCCATTAAAGGCTTTCATGGGAATGGAAATTAATTCCGACTAAAATTTCCTTCTTCCCTTTCCCAGTGGCTGGCATGAGCAAGACTGCACAGCATCATGAATACAAATGTCGCGCAGATTACTCTAAAGCTTTCAGCTAACTAGGCCTTCAACATTGACCAGACTTTTACCATTGCCTGTGTAAAAAGGTTCTATTGAGCTACGAAGAATCAGACTGAAACATCTATCTACTTTATTACTACTCTCATTATTAACACATATTTGGTCAAACCATAGCATCCCAGTGATTTAGTGTCCAAAGGGATTTACAACCCCAACTTCATTGAACTTACCACCTAGGACTTGGTTTTGTAAAGCATATATAAACAAATCGATGATGATTTGCAAATCCTTTGCGACACATATTTAATTAAACAACGTACAAAGGCAAGATATTGAATGTTTGAACGGATACACTTTTCCTCATTTTGAATTTCATGCCTGCAACACGTTCCAGAAAAGTTGGGGCTGAGGCACTGTTATCCACTGTGTTACATCACCTTTCCTGCTTGGTGAAGCTTTGTGAGTGGAATTATTTCCCATTCTTCACTAATGTACGACTTCAGTTAATTAACATTCTGGACAGGTCTGGACTGCAGGCAGGACAGTCTGGTACCCGCACTCTTTTACTACGAAGCCACGCTGTTTTAACACGTGCAGAATGTGGCTTGGCATTGTCACGTCCCAGAAAAAGAAGTTGCTTGGACGGAATATGTTGCTCCAAAACCGGTATGTACCTTTCAGCATTAATGGTGCCTTCACAACTGTGTAAGTTACCCATGCCATGGGCACTAACACACCCCCATAGCATCAGAGATGCTGGCTTTTGAACTCTGCGCTGATAACAATCCGGACAGTCACTTTTGTTCTTTGGCCCAGAGGACACGACGTCCATGATTTCCAAAATCAATTTGAAACGTGGATTCATGAGACCACAAGACACTTTTCCCCTTTGAGTCAGTCCATCTCAGATGAGCTCAGGCCCACAGAAGCCTTTTACTTGCACTTGTAGACGGAGCAACGAATTGTGTTCACTGACAGTGGTTCAAGAGCCCATGTGGTAAAATCCATTACAGAATGGTGCCGATGCGAAGTGATCGAAGGTCACAGGCAGTCAATGTTGGTTTTCGGACTTGCCGATTACTTGCAGAGATTTCTTGAGACTCTCTGAATCCTTTGATGATGTTACGGACTGTAGATGATGAAATCCCTAAATTCCTTGCACTTGCCAGTCATGACACTCACCTGTTTCCAATTAACCTGTTCACCTGTGCAATGAAAAACGAGTGTTTTTTCTTGAGCATTCTTCGATTTTTCCGGTCTTTCGCAGACCAAATTATTGAAACAAAACTGACAAGGACATTTCATAGTCGACGGGATCGTTGGAGTTTTTAAGGCGAGGGGAGACATAATCCTTATCCAAGGAATGACAAACTGCACTGTTCTAACAGGACTGAGGTTCTGTTAATTAAGCTTATTAATACTTATTTTTTATCTGTGTTTTTCTATGTTGGTAGATCCAAGAGTACGAGGATGGTTGATGCTGGACTCCTGCTCACCCACATTATTTTTTACCTTCATCTACCTCCTCATAGTGTGTTTAGGACCAAAGTACATGAAGAACAGACCAGCATACTCTCTGAAGAAAGTAATGCTACTCTACAACTTTGCAGTTACTATGCTGTCTTTCTACATGCTGGTAGAGGTAGGAACCAAAAAAAAAATCTTTATATACCATTTCACGAAAGCACTAGAAGTCCGGGCCAGTTTAGATATTGGGTTGTATAAAATCTTTTGCATACATTTGGGACAAATCCTCATTTAGACGTACCATTGTTATGTGACTGAAACATAACCGACAGTGTGTAAGACCTCTGGGTTTTTTTAGACCTGTAAGGCACTTTGATTATGACCTTTGACAGACCCAAATCACTCCGTTTTGCCCGTCATTAACATCTGCTATGTGACTTATTTTCCACACATGATAACAGACATTCACTGCACTGTACCACCACTTCTCAATTTATGAATCCCATCACACACCTCACGGGCATTTATATATTATCCTTGTGCAATACCATAAGGAACGACCTTAGACACACAAGGCGACAATTTCTTTGTCTGGGGAGTATAAACTGAACATATGGAAATAGTTATCAGTCTATTTAATTCTTATACAAACCGAAAATACAGCAAGTTTGTTTGAAGTATTAAAACAAGTGAAAAATAAATCATGAAAATATTCTTCAGTGTGAAGACTATTGTTATGAAATTTGTCTGTTTGGAAGGGAAATCTATGGTGCTAGAGCTAAATATAAGCTAAAGTTCACAAGGATTGGAATGAAGATCAGTGGAAAAAAGTATTAAGGATTGATGAATTCAAGTTTTGAATTAGAAGCCCAGTCATTATGTTATATATGGCCGTTATAGCACTGCTGAAACAAAATCTAATGGTGGCCTAAAACCTTTGCACAGGTTATGGAATATGGAATATGGAATGAAAGAAAGAAGTATAAGAGTATCAGGAAATGGCCAGAGTTTAGCTTATTGCAGGTTGTTTTATAATGTATTGTATTATATTGTTTTATATTGTATTGTTATACGTATTACTTCTCCTCCTCCTTTTATTATAGTTAAACCCGAAGGATGGATGTGAAAGGGAATTGTGTTACTGAGTGGGAAGAATTGCATCATCATTACTCCTGCTCTGCTGTATTTTTATTTTATTAACATTGTAAGGAATGCATATCTCACTATTTCTGTCTTTTGTGTTTGTGCACGTGTGCATGTTTGTATGTTTGTGCTTGGTAGCTTATTTCAGCAGCATGGTCAGCAGGCTACAAACTGAAATGTCAACCGCTGTTTGGTGCAGGGGAAGGTGACATCAGGGTAAGTGGTAAACACTTTTAGAAGGCACCTTCTTTTCCCGTTCCTTCAGATGTTCCTGTTAGCAAAATAAAGATCTTGCAGATCTTCTGTTACAAAAAGAAGTTTTGTCTGCCTGACATGGGTTAAGCTTATGGGCCCTTAATGAGGATAAAGAATTCCAAAATGGATTCAATTGTTTTACTTATTTATCTGTTGCGTTCACATTGGCACACTTACAGCTGAATCGCTTGGGCTGCTGGATTCGAATTTCCACAATCCTCTTCCCACATGCCTGACTGTGCTTGCAGCCGTCCAATTCGACTAACTTTCCATAGAATCTTAGCTTCTTGACTCCTGCTAATGCCAGCATGGATATTTAAACCTGCTTGGATTTCCCTGCACAGTGCCATGCCGTGCTACTGAGTGTTTCTGCTGTGATTGGGTTCACTTTTGTTTTTATGCTCCCTTTTGGCTCATTGGTGTTTCGTCTTCTTCTCGCCCTTCCGGTTGGTCTGCTGGAGTTATATTGTCTCATTATTTTCCTGCTCTTCACATTGATCCGCTGCCTGGTTGTCTGCTTGTTCGCTTAATAAAGCTTCTGTTTTACTGTTCCCTGAATTTGCCTTCGCCAATCACCGAGGCGTCTGGCATGATCTCAGCACACGGTCAACTGTTGGGACTACAACAATGACAGAGCTGAATTCTCAATAAAGAGGAGCTTGCATCTCTCAGTCCATTCGTGGTCCACATTTCGAAACACTTGTCCACACTGGTGTTGAGGGGCTGCACCAAATGCCAGACCCATCACCCTTTCAGGTGCCATGTTCAACCTCCAAATGTCTACATTTCTGAAGAACATTTCTTCAAGCTGTCCACCCGATAATGTGATGGCAATCTAGAGGGTTGTCAGTGTTTCCTTTTGCAGTGTGCTTTGCAGATCAATGCTCAAGCTCAGATTCTGCTTAGATCGGTCGGATTATCTCTCATCATACTCTCATCCTATGGAATATCACATCTACAGATGGCACTGAGGTACAGTTCTACAGCCAGTGCACTCAGGCTTTCTGGAGGAGGGTTGATCATTCTCATAGTGGAAGGAGCTGTGGGGAGATTCTGCTCAGGATGTGTCAATTACATGCTGCTGATTATGCTTTGCAATTTAATTCCCCGGAGAATGGTTGCTATGGATCTGCCCTCATTACGATGTTCTCTATTTAGAGCTGCAGACAGACATAGTGTGCTGTGATCTTGAAATTACCTTCCCAGAGGTCTACAGGGACTGATAGAAAAGCAAGGTCCTTCGTGTCTCCACCTCACCCCAACACCTTCCCTCACCCCACCTACCTTCTCCAGGCAAGAGCAAATCCATGGAGGAGTATATCTGAGGCACTTCCATAGCTTATACTTCTGCACACGTCGTCCATATACGTTGAGCAGCTAAAAGATAAAGTAAAATTCCAAGCTGGACCATTCAGTGCACGTAACCTGGTGTGGATCAAGAAGGTAGATGAGCTTTGGACACTGCTTTTGGACCTTGTTACTTGTTAAGGCCTGTCCAATGCCCTGCTAGTCCATCAGTCCTCTGTGAAATGAACCTTTGTGTCCTTCTTATTCGCCTGTGCCTAAATTAGCACACATGGCTGTCAAGATGAGACTCTCATCAGTTCCTAAATCTCCCAGTCTCACATCATGGTGCATTGCTTCCCCAGACTGAGCCAATTATATGGCAGAAACTCAAAGCATTGAGGTATTAAAAAATTAACATATAATGTATAATACAGAAGACCGTACAGGGTGGCACTCGTGTCAGCTAAGAAAGATTTCTGCTGTGCCATTCAGGTAGGGTCAGAATTTGATAAGCAACATTAAAGCATGGATCCATCCAAAAGGGTTTTGTTTAAACAACAATTTCAAACAATTTCTAAAGGCGAGTGAACATGAGTATGAGTGACACTAGCATGAAACATTCCATGTCTGCAATATTTGTGCTCCTTGGCATAATATTGCTCTGCATAAATGGTACTCATTGAATATTGTGTAACCGTTGAGCTGTATATTACCGGCCATTAACACTCCATTATACTGTGCTCTTTATCATTCACACCCAAAGTAAAGAACAGTTATGTAAGGGTTATATGATAGTGATTGTTGAGATATGGGACTGAATACCTCAAATTATAAAGAAGGAACATTTAAAAGAAACAAGCATAAGTACTGCTTTTTAAAGAACTAGCATATTTTTAACACACGGCACCGTTACATTGATTAGAATTGTTAGTTTGGACATATTCTGTGACCTTTACATGAAGCTTATGGGTTAAGAGTGTTTTTGCTTCTTTGTCGTGGTTCAAAAGTTATCTAAACAGAAAGTTCTTTTATTGTTCGTCACAAGTAACTTTTGAATTCTGATGTTGGGGAAACAGCTGACGTATCATAGCCACACACCGCCGTTTTAACCTGCATAGGCAAATTTTGGGAAACTGGGACAGTGGATGCCAAGCCACGTAGTGATCGTATGAAGAACTGCTACCGACGAAGAAATTGCAACAGTGGTTTTGGCACCCTTTGTGAGAAGTCTCTGTCCTGCGACTATTGACTCACCCTGTAAATAGAGCGGCAGAACAATGACAGGATGACTTTTATGTGCATTTCTATCTTGGCAGGTGGCTAAAGTGTTGTGGTGGTATTACTTCTCAAAGCTGATCGAGTTTCTTGACACAATCATCTTCATCCTAAGGAAGAAGAACAATCAGGTGACCTTCCTTCATGTGTATCACCATGCCTCCATGTTTAACATCTGGTGGTGCGTCCTGAACTGGATCCCATGTGGGCAGAGTAAGTACAGTCCTACCAGGCAAAAGTTAAGGAGCCTAGATTTGTGGGCTAAATCTAAAGCGATATCACCTCACTGATGTTTGATTGAAGCTAATAAATAAATAGTAAATAAAAAGCAAAACACTCATTTCGCTTATGTAAAGTCACTTAAGGTCTTAACTGAACAACAACTACATTGAAGGGTGCTGGCATCATGTCACATTGAAGGGCAAAGCACTGGCCAATGAGTTCAGCATGTCACTGCGTAAATTAAATATCATTTCTTTATTTCATTTTACATTTGTCCAGCAAAGCGACTGCATTTCAAAGTGGCAGGAAATGTCTTCCATACTCATCCATATGGAAATATTTCAAAAGATCTTTCTCTCTGTTACAATGCATACTGGGATGTACTGGGAGCCAACAGCTTTTTCCCGTTAGCCTAGAACCCAGTAGCCCTGCTGTCGATTACAGCAGATCAGGACCTCATACCAGGTCTTTCAAGCTCGAATGAGAGTCTTTAAAAAAGTGGCATGACAGAATTCATCATCGTCTGAACTTTCCAAGATGTTGAAGGGAGCAGCCGGTCTTATAGCTGAGAGAATATAATAATAATAATAATAATAATAATAATAATAATAATAATTGTTATTATTATTATTATTATTATTATTATTACAAGTCCTGCACTTTAACAGAGTTAACAACTTCTAAGCTTCTTGAACGACTGAATGCTGCCGTTGTTCTCACACTGTTTATATAGCCAGTAAATGCAGACATCGGCACTTTTAAACTGTTTAATAAGTAGTCCAAGTATCCAAAGTATAACCTGCCTTTATAATGAAATTTGTTACTCAGTCTATATGACTTTATATTAATTTGACTGATTGCTGCACTGTATATTTGCAGGTTTCTTTGGGCCAACATTGAACAGCTTTATTCATGTGCTGATGTACTCATACTACCTCCTGTCCACCTTCCCCTCCATGCAAAAGTATTTGTGGTGGAAGCGCTACCTCACACAGGCCCAGCTGGTAAGTAATACATTGGAAGTTCACTATACAGTCATGAACCCCTGAAATTGTTTCCAGAGTATTCATACCATAAATGTATTGTAATTACAACGCAGAAAAAAACAGAAAAAAAGCCAAATGCGATGTAATTTCAACTCCAAAAATGGGCTCGACAAAGTTTTTGTGGGTAGTTTTGTGTGTCAGAATTGTTGGTGAATACCTTTTTTTTTGAGAATGTGATGCTTGTTTGAACTCACCTCAGGCAAATAGCAGGTGTGGGCAATATAAAAACCTGAAACCAAATACAAAAGAGAGAAGTTGACGTAATATTTGCATCGTCTGTGCCACACTAAGCATGGAGAACAGAAAGAGAAGAGGAGAACTGTCTGAGGACTTGAAAACCCAAATTGTGGACAAATATCGACAATCCCAAGGTTAAAAGTCCATCTCCGGAGATCTTGATGTTCCTTCGTCCACAGTGTGCAACATAATCAAGACGTTTACAGCTCATTGTAGCTACTCTCCCTGGATGGAAACGGAAGAGAAAAATTGATGAAAGGTTGCAACGCAGGATAGATGGTGGATAAGCAGCCTCAATCAAGTTCCAAAGAAATTCAAACTGTCCTGCAGGCTCAAGGTGTATCAGTGTCAGCGCGAAATATCCAACGACATTTGAATGAGATGAAACGCTATGGCAGGAGACCCAGGAGGACACGGAGACATAAAAAAGCTAGACTGCGGTTTGCCAAAATGTTTGTGAGTAAAATCCTTCTGGGAAAATGTCTTGTGAACAGACGAGACCAAGACAGAGCTTTTTGGTAAGGCACCTCATTCAACTGTTTACGGGGTGAGGCCTACAAAGAAAAGAACACAGTACCTACAGTCAAATACGGTGGAGATTCAAGGATGTTTTGGGGTTGTGTAGCTGCCTCTGGTACTGGGTGCCTTGACTGTGTGCAGGGCATCATAAAATCTGTAGATTACCAAAGGATTTTTGAGAGTTGAGAGGTTATAGGAAGCGATTGATTTCAGTTATTATTTCAAGTTTCAAGTTTAGGGGGCCAACAATTTTGTCTGGCCCATTTTTGGAACAATTTTGGACAGCCCATATGATGATGTCATATTAGCTAATTAGACACACCTGTGGATGTATTTTAAGGCACACCTGAAACACACTGCTTCTTTGTGTAGCATCATGGGGAAGGCGAAAGAAATCAGCCAAGATATCAGGAAGAGAATTGTGGACTTGCACATTTCTGGTTCATCCTTAAGTGAGAGAAGGTCCCTCGTTCATCTGTATAAACAATTCTATGCAAGTGCAAACAAGATGGAAATATCAAGCCATCATACTGCTCAGGAAGGGGACAGGTTGTGTGTCCCAGAAATGAATGTGCTTTTGTCCAAAATGTGCATATCGACCTGAGAACAAAAGCAAAAGACCTTGTGAAGATGCTGGCTGAAGCTGGGACAAAAATCCTTTTTTTTTTTCTGAACCAAAGACATAAAAAAAGACCATCTGGACAAGTGAAGTGAAAAGATAGGGTCTGTCATGGTATGGGGTTGTGCCAGTGCCCTTGCTAAAGTTAATTTTCAGTTTTTTGATGGCAGCATTAATGCAGAAAAGTACATCAAGACCTTGGAACCACAATCATTGCTTCCAGATGACAGGCACACAGATGAATTTAGCAATAAAACAATGCAAAACAAATAAAATCAGACAAAGAAATATGTCAATCTTTTTCAGTCTTACTTAGAGGAACATTTCAGGTATTTAAACATTTCAATATCCCCCCCTCCGCCTTTGCTCATAAAAGACTCAACCTTCTGTGGATGCTGGTTTTATACCAAATCGTGATTATAATCACCTGCTAACATCAGACGTCTGAAATCACATCATTATTCAGTTCTTTGATTTAATACTAGCTTGATACATGTCTGAAATGCAGGAGTGGATGCTTATTACCAAATAAAATGAAGTTGATCAGACAAAACGTTACATATCCTGGGTCTGCGCTGTCTGCAATGATATCAAAGTCAAAGTACGCGCAAGGAACATTTTCTCATATTGGAACTTTTCATACCGTCCCAACTTTTTCTGATTTAGGCTTGTGTGCTCTCCAGCTTCACTGCCACCAACACGGCCAAAGTATAGTCGGCCAGTGTGGAGCTGCCGTGCAGCATGTGTTATTAGTGGAGACAACAGGGTTTGTATAAAGAATATAAACACTAAAATATTCTCCCTGTGTCTCTGTGGGCTTTCTCTGGGTACTCCACTTTCCTCCCGCATTCCAAAGTCGTATGTTAGATGAATTGGTGTGTGAATGTCTGCATGTGCCCCATGATCGATTGGCACCCTGTCTAGGGTCGTTCCTTGTACCCTGCACCATATTCCGCTGTGTACCAGCTTTCCTGCAACCCTTGACCAAGGAAAATGAATTAATGAATGGTACAATTTTTTTAAATCAGTTTTCTGTGTTTCATCTTTAGGTTCAGTTCATATTAACAATAACACACACACTCAGTGCAGTGGTTTTCCCCTGTGGCTTTCCTCTGGGCTGCCTGCTCTTTCAGTCCAGCTACATGGTTACACTCGTCATCCTGTTTATCAACTTCTACGTACAGGTAAGGAATTCTGATCGGAGAGTGTAAGCATTTTGTCTGTTGCATTTAATTATGCAATAACATTTGAAAAACATTCACTTTAATTTCTTATCTACAGTACATGTCATTTAGGAAGTAAATAAATAACTTAATGTAATAATTCAGTCTTAAACAAGAAAAAGTTGCATGTATACAGCAACATATGGTCAACTCTAGAATTATTGGCACCATCAAAAAACTGCGCAGAGCAGCCATATCAAATACAAATTACATATAACATTTCAAATGTTACCCTAAAAGTAGTAAGAAATTGCAGGTCATGTAACGGCAGCGATTTTATTTTTTACGACCTGTTGCAAAAACAAAACAAAACAAAAAAACATGCACATTCAAAACATTATTCCCGTATCCGTATTCCCATTATGCCCATTATTCAGGAATGATCCAAAATCAGTTAGCACCCATACCCGTTCCACTGGATGTAGAAAGTGGGGAACAGAGAACAGGGGAAAAATTCAGATACAGGTGCTTCAAAAACAATTTAAATATGATTGTGCCTTTAATTCTGCTTTCTATTCATTGCTTCTAATCCACAGGAACTCATTTGTTGTATACGACAATTTCCATTGGGTAAAATTACACAAACGTACAGTAACATCCCCTTGTTATTCTTATACATGCAGAGATCCACATGGCTGTAAACTCAAATGAATCAGAATGACATGGACCTAAATAAATTAGGAATTCAGGACAGGAAGACATAAATGAGAAAAATTAGAACATGGTAAACATCGGGAAAGATTGGAGATTTAAAGAAAGCCCCGCCCACATACTATCGGCCGAGAAGTAGCACGAAAAAAACCTCCTTAGCACATAAGCACCTGTAATGACATTAAAAAGAGACTGGTCACAGGGAAGGGGGAAAGGGATTGGGGGGAAAAAAACAGCAACAGCGAGCGGCCATCCGGCTTAATAGCAGCTGATATGGGCAGCTCTCACCCACATCCGTCTTGAAGCGAAAAATGGAAGGAAAGTTCATAAGCGGGAAGAGAGGCGGAGCCAAAGAGTCAGTCTCATCACTAGAATCACTAGAGCGACAGGCAAATGCTACGATGAGAGACGGATTGATTGCTCATCTTAGGTATCTCGGATGTTTCCAATGAATTTTTTGACGGTGGTTAATCTTTTTAGGACGGATTTGAGACAATGAATATGTTTTGGGATTCATTTTTTTTATTTTGAATTTTCATTGAAGTATTACAGGTAAAAAAAAAATCATATACAAAATTTCAATGTGAAAGAAATATTCAGATGCACAATTATGGATGCAAAAAAAATCAGTTCAATATTCTAAAGTCTGATGAGACGGATTTGCTTCCATAAATTTCAGTATTCTTAAAATAGACTTAAATAAATGAAATAAATAATTAAAGCATACTTATTTAAAATCAAGCTATTTAGTTATTCACAGTGTGTCACCACAGTTACTAAACAGAAATATTTTTTGCATTGGCGTTAAAAGATAAAAGATCTTTAAAACCTATATTTACAGTGCTTTGTTCAAAAACAAAACAAGCTCATGTTTGAATCCGAAATCTAATTAATTGCATGTTCATTTTATTTAATATAGGGTGCTAGTAATTCCAGAGTTGACTCTAAATGCATTTATTGTGTGTTTTTTCCACTGATGCCATTTCATTTTCATGCAGACATACAGGAAAAAGCCGTCAAGACGCAACGAGGCTACCGAGAGGTCAAGTAAACACACAAATGGCATCTCCTCATCTGTTAATGGAGCCAAACATAAGCTACAGTAAAAACAGAAAAGCACAGCGTAAAAAATAACCTTTCCAAGTTATCTAATCTAAATAACAGGGATAATTTGTAACTGTGATTTTTGTATAGATCACCAATTTCATCTCTTTTTTTGTATTGCATTTTAGTTTGTTCCTTTTAAAAACCTGACAGCAGGAATGATTTTGGTGCTCCATTTCACCTGTGTATGGAAGTGCTACACTCAGTATCTTGGGGATTTTTTAAGTATCCTTTGAGTGAGAGCAAGACGTGTTGCATCTGAAAGTGCAGAGGATTTGTCCGGGTTACACACCCTTTAGCCCTTCAGAATTCTTTGTCTTTTGCTTCGTCACTAAACATTTTTACAGGATATTACACAAACTGTAGGTTGTCATCAAAATAATCCTTGACTGGCCACCACAACATCACGTCCAGTCACTAAACACAAGCTGCCTAAGAGGGGATGGGACATGATGTGGACATTCATATATGCAGTTCATAGTGCATTCTTAAAAGCAGTGCCTTGCAGAAGTATTCGTAACTTTAGCTATTCATTTTTTCCACATTCCAGTTCTTCCCCTCACTATTTAAGCAATGTGAGTAAATAGCCTGTTCATATGTAAAATCCTCATTATGGCATTTAATAACAGATCTATTAATAAAAACTTCTCAGACTCCAGACCTGTCTTCTGGAGAGGGGCAATTTTGATTTATCCCTTTTGAGGTCTAGCTCTATAAATATCACCTACCTACATTTCATACATGTGTAAACATTATTATTATTATTAGTAGTAGTATTATTATTAGTGACATTGCTCACAAAGATTAGGGGATATTTTATTATGGATATCTTATATTGAAATATACAAGTATATTAGCAGCCTCGTTCCCAAATGCATTTTCTGTATATTTTGCTAATACACTAAGAATGATTATATTACACTTTTCTGTTTTACAGATATTATTTTGTTAAACATTAGATTGTCTCCTAACACTGGTAATATACCAACATATCCGTGGTATTGTTCTTATTAATATCTACTAGGTCTTTCTTCTAAATCAGACGGACTCCGCTTTCCACAGCTAAATCTCAGAGTGAATCTTTAACAACCACACACACACAAAACTGCTTTTGCTATATAATGCTACTTGTTTGCATTATACACAGCACGTGAACTGTAACGCAAGTAGTAGTACAGTATTACGCAATCAAAGCGCACTGCTGTTGTTCCATCAATGTACTGTATTCCATCTGTGCTCTTTTGTGTGCATTTAGGGACAAGAGTTTTTGGATCAGCCCAGCCGTGCACCATTTGCCAATTTAAAGATGTACAAAAAGCAACAGGTGCAAATTTGTAATCGACCTTAGATAATGTTATTTTTTTTCTTAGAGTTAAATCTCAGACCAGTCAAGGTAACCACACAATAGGTGCCTGTCCTTGAGTTTGGAAAATACGCATAAAGAGGCAACACATTTCAGATTTCCTGTTTATATTTGTATGTACTCTGGAAAATAAACATTTCCATTCAAATCCAGAACTCTTTGCTGTGTTATTACTACACCTCTGCTTCAGAGAACTTGCTCAAGCCTCGAGTAAAGTCCAAAATGTGTTGTTACAAACTTGAATTGACATAATTTCAGTATTTTTGAAATCAAGTGGAAGATAAAGCTTACTTGTATACATTTCTCATATACATTTTTATATACATTTGAACAACTCCAATATTCAACAGCCTTATTATTATTATTATTATTGTCTGCTTAGTCTTAGACAGGGCTGCTAGAGAGCCAGTGCCTAGCTGATAGCATAGGACCTGATCCATCTAGGGTATACACTCTCATACGAACACACCGGGAGCATTTTAAAGATGCCAATTAACCTAAAGCATGTCATGAAATTGTGTGGTGCCTAGCATAACTACATGGACACAGATTGGACATTTAGAATTTGAAAAACGGCTAGTAGAATTTCAGGCACAATTGCTTGACATTCAGAGATGCACCCATTTTAATTGTACGTTGAGTGCATGAATTGGGCTACTGTTAACCTTTAGTTTTATTTCTTTGTGTAACATTTGTTTGCAACCGGATGACAAATGGTTTTGAGGTGGTGTTTCGAGACGAAAAGCCAATTTCTTCTGAATATCGCTCACTATTGTTTTACTTGCAATCTAATGAGCGGATGAAGTCCACCTGTATTAAAAGAAGAAAAGACGCAATGCACAAGTAGTATCTTTAAATGCATTATCTTTTATTATTCCAGAGCAAGATCCCAGTGGCGACTTAATGTTTTAGCAAATTTTGTCTTGAAGATCATTGGTCTTAACTTTCTAGTGCAATGGAATCAGACAGAGCTGGAAAACTAAATGTTAGACAAGAAATTAAGTTTCGGTTCTGGTTACAAGAACATCTTTAGCATCTTTAGTGCATTTAGATTATCAAAAGGATCTGGCCTACGTAACATGGGACTGGAGAACGCAAGCTAGAGTTTTTGGATGTGGTTCTGATACAATTTCATGAACACAGAACCTGACAACAGAGCTATGAAATATTTAACAACATACACAAAAGATGTCCTGTATATTATCTGTTTTAGTACAGAAAGTTATTTCCAGGCTTGAGAAAAGGAAGCACATCTTTCCTGTGAGCAAGACAAGCGTTTCAAGGTAAATGTCAAAAATGAGAGCAAATGCTTGAAATTGTCTTCACATCTAAACCCATCCAGGTGATGCATGACGTATAGTTTATTGTTAGATATTCACCATGCCCAAAGCACGATGTGTACGTTCTAACTGGAAGCTGTGGTTTGGACAATGCTTGTTTTTTCTTCAGCTTTTGCACCATCGGCCACAGCAGCAGTGATGGTGTGATCATCTGAGATCTGAAAAGCAAGGGGTATTTACAAAACATGGCTGAAAAAGTTACATTGAAAATGGCTCCTGCACAGTATAATGTCTTTAAACACACCCTTGGTTTTTTTGTGCAAAGGTGATCATGAAGCACATCAAAGAAGACCACCAGTGGCCCTGAAATTTATTACCGCAATCACATTTGCGATATCCCTTGTGGATAAAAAGTTATCAACACAGAAATTTTCAAACGTTTGTTGTTTATCATTGATAACTGAAGATGGAATTGTACAATTGAATATTCTGATGTAGGGGGAACACGACTGTCGCATAATAGCAACAGGCTTCAATGACCGACAGCCAGCACTGTGGTATCCCTCATAGCCAAATCCTGAGAAGGCGGGGCGGTGGACGACAAGCCATCGACATAAACCTGAACAACATCTTTGCCAGCCTTTGTGGAAATGTCCTATGACTTTTGACTCACCATGCAGACAGGTTCACCTTTAGCCACACACTAATCCCGTGGAATTACAAATGAACACTTGGCTAACGAAGGGAGTATTCACAGAGATACAGTATGCACAATAGCGACATGTAAATGTTAGCAATTTAATATCAGAGTCAAGTGCCAAGTTAGTTATAAAAGCAGTAGACACTTCAATAACAAAAAACTCATTCAATATTCTTATATTTACATAGTTTATTATAAGGAATTTACAAACAAGATAAGCAATTATGCCACTGAATATAAGACAGCTAAAGTATGCATAATATCTAATTTATGTAACGTAACAAAAATTAAAATGCACGGAATGGTTCAGGTGATAGTAGGCAACTGGAAACTGACTACAATTATCAGACCATCAATGCATATTACTATATATGCAAATCGGTCATGTTTATAACGATTACATTTGGAGATCTTTCTATGGCGGCATATCATCCAATATGATGGGAAATTGATCATCAACCAACGAGTTTAATATATACAATTGCATTTATCAATGAAACAAATGAAAGTATAACTTGATTACTAAAATGATCGATACCTTTTCTGGTCTTTTTTCATATGCTACATGACCTTCATGAGTTATTAGATGCCAATCATGATACCTTGCATCAATTGCAAAATGTATATTTATTGCAGACATTGGAGTTGTTAGTATTGTACAGAGCTTACCATGTCAGGTGTAACTTCTGTGCCGTCTGCTGGACTCTGTAGTGCTTGTTCACTCGGTTTCTGTGCATCTAGAGAATCCAGTCTAAAGGAAACGAGATTAAGCAAAATGAGATTTACTTATCTTTACAGACCGAACATTAAACGTTGATCACATGCTACATTTCAGTAATATTGCAGATGCTCCTTTTTTACCAGCCTACAAAATCTGCGCCAGTTGAAAATGCCATGACGCATACGTCTATATGTTCAATTCCTGCCTCTTGATGCATGTTGTTGAGCACTTTCAGCCTTTTATGTAGGGCGTTGTAACCAATTTTAAGCCATTTGCATTCGAACTTTTTGATGTTTCCTTTTCAGTTGTTCTTGTTTAATTAAAAAATTCCTTAAAATAAAAATAAATAAATAAATCGCATATTCATTTTGAAATATCCCCTAATTTTTGTGAGTAATGTTCTTAATGAGAGGCACACACACACACACACTGGAGTATTCTGGAAATTCCAGGACGTTATCGTCAAAATCTGACAGCCACCGTTAAGAAGCTAAATATGGTTCATCACTACACCTTTTATCAGGACAAAAAAAAAATCAACACAAAAAGGGTTTTTCAAAACACAAATTCAAACCTGTACCAACAAACTTCAGTCCCCTGAGCTTAAGCCCATAGAAAACATGCAGGGTGAGCTAGAGAGGAGAGTGCACAGGACGGGATTTAGGAACCGGGAGAGATTCTTTAAAGAGAAAAATGGTCCCAGTTTCCTTGCTGTGCTTCTCTCTGTATGAATCTTATAAGCCATGTGCTGAGAAAACACTGTGCTGATTTATTGGGGAAAAAACGAGACTGTACAGGGGTGCCAATTGTTTTGGCACGTGGTTGTGCTAAAAGCATTTACTTCTGAAAAACGTTTTTTCAAGCGACATTTTCTTTAGGTAAAATTTTAAGATTTTCATTAATTCACTGCGAGTGTAAAGTGACCAAAATATTACTTTCTTATTCTTCCTATTCACCTTAACTGTAGCGGGAATGGAAATGTGGCAATGCAAAGTGACATCAAGACATGGATTACCTCTTTTGCTGTTTTTTACAGAAATCCTTCACCGTGTTAGACAGCGAGTGCCAAAACACCTGGAACAAGGAAGATAGACAGTAAAAGAAAGTTTAAAAAAAACGATCCAACGATTAATCGTGCTAAACTGTAAACCACAAAAATGTGATCCGAACAGAATACTTGTATTTAAAAAAAATTAAAAATACGTGTACCCTCCTTGTTCTATACAATGTGTTTATTGTATTATTTCATTTAAATATAGAATTTTTTTGTCTTAACTTAACCAACTCTTTTGTATTTTTAAGTTTATTTGGTTATTTATTTTTAATGTCATTACCAATTTAAATTGTATTATCGATTTAAATTCTATTATTTACTAATTTTACAATTACTTTAATATACTTGTAAGTATTTACTTAATTAACATCATGGAGGTCGGGTCCCTTTTTGGGTCTTGGTTCCTCCCAAGGTTCCTCCCTTCTACATTTAGGGAGTTTTTCCTTTCCACTGTCGCCCTAAGCTTGCTCGATTTGGGATTGGACTTAATACAAGACAGTAAAGCTGCTTTGAGACAATGCTCCATTGTAGTAAAACGCTATAGAAATCAATTTGAATTGAAGCTACCTGTATTCATAAGCAAACGTTTGCCATTTGTGTTTAACACATCATAAAATTAAATGTCCACCAATAACAGTGAGGTGAAACAGACCACAGTTTCCTGCTCAATGTTCTTTAAAGAAAGACAGCTTTGCTCCAGTTGCTCCATCTGCTGCACTACGGCATCCTCAAAGTGTCCCAAGTGGATTAGCCTTCATCCAGAGAACAGAACAATGAGTTAAGAAATTGTTAGGCAAGGAACAACCAGGCCAAAAAAAAATCGAAAATAAAAACGTGCAGAACGATTGATTTGTCCTTAGTATTTGCATTACTGAGGTTGGGCACTCTGAGGGGTGAGGCCCGATTGACAGCTTCAGTAGGTTTTAGGTCTGCGAGGGGAATTTGGTTTACTGAACATTTCTTTGCAAAGGGACGAACCTTTTTAGTAGCATGACTATCTGCACGGTTCTACAATAGAAATATCACTGTAGGGAGACGTAGACTGTAGATTTAAAATGTCCCTTTACTATGCTAATGAGATCTAAGGAGCTGGTAGCATTTGCCGTGGCCACTTGCGTGGATCATGTAGTGTCTTCTACTCAGGACATTATGGCTTTGTAATACAGAGTGAGTCAAAATTCACAGGACGTGTTGAAATTTAAAACAGTTTTGCACTTTGTGTTGATAACTTCTGAACCACAAAGAGTTACTTCGGGTATTTGGACGTGTCATTTTCCCTTCCATTTCTGAACTCCTGCAGAAGGTTAAAAGGTAAAAGTCCTCAGGCTTTTGACTTACCCTGCATATTTAAATATAGTTTGACCTTTTTATTTGAATGTGCCTTTACCTTTGATCGTGCACTGTCCTTAACAGGGATGTAACAGTTTGCTGGCAGTCAGTCAGGGATCTTAGTGATGTATCTTCAGTATTCTTATGCCATGACTGCATTTCAGTTATATAATTAGGCACCAGTACAGGACAGAACCAATGTCAACCGAAACAGTGACTATAATGCATGTGAATAATATAATATAATTGCATCTGTGCCAGTTTACTTACACAGAAGTGTTCTTTTAGCTGAGACTGGAAGGAATTAAAGGCACCCATTACTCCAGAACTCATTTCAGCCTCAGGGTTTTCGCTCATCGTCACTGCGTGGCTTGTTTCTAAAACCACAAGTGTCCCTTTCACTTCTTCAATAACATCCTTGCGAACACATCACTATTGCAAGCGTCTTATTTTTATGTTATAGAACAAAAAGGTTCTTCATAAACAGCAGGTTTCTTCTAATCTATTGCATTTGAAGACAGGACAGAGTGTGGAAAATGAGCACATTCATAGAAAATATTCTCTAGAAATGTTTCCCACCCACACATCGCACTCGTTCTGAAGCATAGGCTGACTGTCAATTAAGGGATGGCTGGATTTACAAAGACTTCTCACCTGTAGAGGATATGGAGGCAAACAACCTTCTGGGCTTGAGCATAGAAAGTGTGGGCGTCTCTCCAAGCGGCATACGTAACTCATGGCCCTCAAAGTCTGTTTAATAGATATCAGGTTTAATCGCTTTTATTAAGTTTGTTCCAACTGCAGTGTTTAGGGTTCGAAATGTAAAACACAAGTGTAAAATCATAGCGTACCTGTCGCTGGTCTCTTTTGTGGTGACAAATGTGGTTTTTGGGCTAATGCGTCATCCTGGTAAAAATGTTTTAGGCAGCATCAATAACATTTAAAACAGAAAGGGAACAAATTGGCAGTAGTGATTTTGATATTTCTATCGCAACTGTCAAACTGTACAAGTGAATGTTAAAGTTCCAACATGCTATAAAATGGGCATCTGCAAAATAAACATTTTTCTATATTAGTATTGCCTGTAAGCTGAATGCTCATTACCTCTTCAGAAACAGAGTCAACATCTCTGAAAACTGATTCTTCAAGATCAGCCATGTCTTGAAAGGCTAAAAATAAAAAGAAATGAAAATAGTGTAGATTTGTCAATCAATCTTAATATGTAGCTTCCTAGTGATGTGCTTTAACATTTTTTACATCAGTTGTCTCAATTTGTAATCGCTCTCCTAATACTATTAAGCAAATTTATCAAAAATACGTTTGTTTGTTTTTTTTATTACAAAGGCTTATAAAAGCTACGATTCACAGTTTTCCATTTTGCACTGAACTCTTCAAACATTTCCCCCCCCAGAATGCTACCCCCTAAGCTACCCAATAGATTGGGGGAAAACTGAAAATGTCTGCTGGTAAGAGATCCTTTTTAACTTGCTTGAATCCTCAATCAACTCCTTGGAAAGGTTGGAGTGTTCCAGAGTGCTCTGTTCCTCCACTCCATCTCCTCTCTTCCACTCTAGTCCAGGCTTGGGGGTTGATTCCTTTGCACATTTTAAATCATTATTTAAACAACAACAAACAACCACTAAAGTAAAACCCAACACTAATGCATACAATGTAAGCTTGCTTACCGAAACATACATTGGCAATTACACACTTATACAGTAACCTAATACAACCAACCTTTAAAGGTTATTCTATTACAGTAGAGAGCTACCTTAAAGTAATTCACTTCAGTGCTGGTTGGTGAAAGCGGGAGAACTTTGGGGAGAGAAAACGTTAAAATAAGTGCTCAAAGTATTTTCTTTGTTGTTCACACACTATGAAATTAAAAGTTTTTAGAGGCTTGGATATCAGGGTTGTGAATCACGGCAATATACCTTTGAGTTTAGTCTTCACTGGCTTTCTTCTAGAGTAGTCAAACTGAGGTTTGCCTCTGGATAAGCGTGGCTCACTGCTGTCGATTTTTGAGCAGGATCGCCTACGTTTTCCCTGTCCAAACAAACAAAGTGAAATTTTGCCCTCTCAAAATTGCTCATAACAGAAGTACACTCACCTTTCGTGTCAAGTTAGCTTGCCCCACTGAGGCAGGAAGTGACTTAACAGAACTAACAGAGCTTTAAACACAAACAACATAGTGCCATTAGCTTTCAGACTCTGAACGCCATGAGCGTCACACATGAATGGCAGTGTGAGTTTAAGATGGTCTTTCTTACCCATTAGATGAGTGAGACTGACCAAATATGACAGCTTTGGCCCATGCCACCTGAATAACAAAAAAACCTCACTC
Organism: Parotocinclus haroldoi; assembly: GCA_034779995.1. NCBI lineage: Eukaryota > Metazoa > Chordata > Actinopteri > Siluriformes > Loricariidae > Parotocinclus > Parotocinclus haroldoi. The sequence continues at coordinate 1,280 of JAUZST010070236.1, read as the reverse complement.
ACCAGCCTGATTAACCTTTAGAATCGAGCGTGTGAAACTCTGGAACTAAAGAACGACAATACATTCCAACTGAGACCTAAAAAGGTCCGACTGCCATCTGATAAATGCTAAACTTACTAAAAGCATATAATAATATTTGCAGGTCTGCAACTTAGTATGAGATCCTTTTGCAATAAACCAGATTTCTACATTGCACACAGGATGTAAAATAAACGGGCATATTTTGCCTAGATCTACATTTTCAATCTTGCATTGTGTAGTAGTGACAGCCCAAACTCAATTCATTTAAAAAAAGAAGCATACTGCCAAAAAAAATGCTTCTCCCAGCTCAGAGGAAAAAAGCACCATGTTTTTGTATAATACGATAAAACTTTACTGATCCCGAAATAAACTGCACTGTTACAGAAGGATTTATTGAGAGGACTGTGAGGGCAGCTGTCCATTACCTGTAAAAAAAAAATACACAGTGACTGAAGGGATATAATCTGTGGTATGAAATGTTTGTGATTATTGCCATTTCAGCTGACTGTCTAAACGCTATAGACATGGAATTTTAGATGTGTTTTATACACAGGTTTAAGCTAAGCTAAGCAAATGTTATAAAATGTGACATAAAAGTTCAGGAATTTTGGTAAAATATTACATTCAAAGTGGTCTTTCGTATTGGTGTCTCTGTAGAAGTTTTCTTCCTGATAACGTTGAGGGCTTTGGCATTTCATTAGGATGTGGAATGGCCAAGAATGTCGTCATTAATTGTTGGGATGTGGTGACAAGAATTCCTCCTTAAGACAGTGTTATTAAGCAGGATCTAACAGGTATGAAATATATTCCTATAATTATTCCATGCTGGGCTGTGAAGTAGTAGCCGTGTTCTACTAAGACATTTCAGTAGCTTGGTCACCTAGGTGCCATTTTCTACCTTCTGGTATCTAGCATATTTCTCCCACTTCAGGCCTCTCAAGCATGAATGTTAGTGCAGAGTTGAGCAAATATTAAGTGATGAAGTAGTTTGTGTTTCAGTGTGACACACCCTTAACTGTAATGTATGAGAAAACTGACCTGGTACCTCCATAAAGCAGCCATGAATGTTATAGTCTCTCTCTTCCTGACATGTGACCTTCCTGATACATCAGTTATAAGTGTTTCAGACACTGTCACCTGAAGTGGTCATATTCATATTATATATATATTCCATGCTATTCCATGTGTGCACACACACACACACACACACACACACACACACACACACACACACACACACACACACACACACACACACA
>JAUZST010070225.1:0-21933 GCA_034779995.1 Parotocinclus haroldoi | reverse complement strand
TGTGTGTGTGTTTATTTATATATATATATATATATATATATGTGTCTGTATGTATGTATGTATGTATGTGTATGTATATTTATATATATATGCATATATATATATGTATGTATGTATGTATGTATGTATGTATGTGTATATATATATATATATGTATGTTGTGATCCTGGAAGGTAACCCCTGTGAGAAACGTGGGAACACTGTATTCAACTCTCCTGCTCTCTTTATGATGGTGAAATCAGCTTTGAATCATGAAACCCACATCTGTGTTTCACAAATGATTTTCCCTGAACTAATCTTAATCCTCGTACCCACTGTTTGAACAACTAACTATGATATAATGAAAGACAGAAAAGAATGAAGGTATGATTTTTTTTTCTCTGATTGAGTGTCTATCACTTTAGTGTAGTGAAAGTAGATTGTGTTGTGCAACACTTCCTTCTCAGCAAGGCCTAACCTAAACTTTCATTTTGTTCTGTGGTAATCTGCAAGGTGTAGTTACCTATTTAAATTTACTGTGAGGCCTCAGTAGAAATTTAGCTCTTTTTATTTACACACATCCATCTACAGGAATATACATTTTCTAGTAGTAACAGCAATGGAGGTGTGCTTGTGTGCTACCACTCACACCCACATACACATTAAAAATGGGATAAAGAGGCAAACACAGACATTCAGGATGGTCGATAAGGAAATGTAATATTATACTGCCTTTGCAAATAGGTGCCAGGTTGTGGTAGACATTTTCCCAGGTTTGGGGAAGCACGGTGGCGCAGCTGCTAGCATGATTGCTTCTCAGCTCCAGCATCACCATTTAAACTCAGAACTTATTACACTAAATTGCCCTGATCTGAGCAAGACTAATGATTAGTTTTGCTATGTCTTTGTGTGGCAATGTAACTTGTCTGTCATTAAATAGCCATTAATGCTGAATGCTAAATATGCAAACAAACAAATTTGTCTGATTTAATTAAAAAGTTTATCTCTACTAAAATATTTGTCAAAATGAAAAGTGAATTAAGAAAAAAAAAACTGCAATAAAATGAAATTATTACAACACTTCCAAAACAATACATACAGTACTTTTCTACAGATAAAAGTACTATGAGTGGCATGGTAGAGCGGATGGTAGCACTGTAATCTAACAAGTTAAGTGACATTTTTTTGCATGTTTTCCCTATCTGCATCAAGTTCATCCAGGGACTCCTGTTTCCTGCCCCGCATTCCAAAAACTCACGTGTCCCTGAGTGAATGAGGGACACTGAGGGAGTTATCTGGTTCACTATCTAGTACTGGGTAAAATAGATTCAAATTTTATAGAACGTGAGTGAGTGAGTGGGTGAGTGAGTGAGGAAAAAAGTACCTGTAATTATGTCCTTACATGCACAAAAAGAGGTTTGTTCTTACAAATCCTTTGTGCAGAACTGTTTTCTACATATCGTAGAAATAAGTTCTAGGTTCTTTGTCAAAACAGCTGAGTACTCCATGTAATCTCATTACTTGTGCAACACTTTCTAAGCTGATGATGAACTAAGGGAAATATGTCTATAATACAACACCACCTTTGTGCAATTAATGCCAGAGGTGAAACTTACAGTCCTATCTATAGTTGAGTTTCCCTGTTATGTGCTTTTTAGTCTTTTACTTGAGGCTTGAAGTAAAATGGTGTTCACATTAAGAGGAGTTTAGAGGCACACCCGATTAAAATATAATTTATATGTATAATGTATATGTTATATACTTATGGTTTGTAATTTATCAAGGCTACACATGAAGGTTACAAGTATCAGATCTAGATAGTTGAAATTGCCACTGAATTAATGATTAGCTTGCAGAGCGTTCATTATGATATTTAATTCCATCATGCTTGCTTTGTATGCCTTTTGTTTTTTTGTGTTTGTGTGTGATCTCTTGCATATCTGTGAGGAATCTCCCACTGTATTCTCAGAGCCAGTGTGGATTCACTTTGCTGTCCTTAGCAAAGGATTTGATGTACAAACAAAACCATGAACTTCAATGTTGTAGCATGTAGCATCAGGGTAGAGTATAGATTACATGACCATATGATGAGGGCAATGAAACATCATATGCACATTCACAACCATGGCCATTCATTTGCCATTTGTCCCCTGTTTGTTCCACTAGATTTTGGGACACCTTTACCGTTTGGCCATAAGAGCGTTTAATAAGGATTCAGTTTAGGACACCAGTTCCACATTAAACTCAGCAGGTCATTTCATTATGGACCTCACTTTGTGCAAATCGACATTACCATTCTGAAAGGTGGCAGGGTTTTCACTAAGCTGCTGCCACCAAATTAGATAGACATAAAATTTTAGAAGGTCACTGTATGCTGTAGCTTTAGGATTTCCATTCAGCAATACCAGGGGGCAATTTAAACTATTATTTCCCTCCAGCAGACCTCACACTTAATGTTCTTACAGTTGGCCATCCTTATCCACAGGCCCATTTACAAACTGATTTAGTATTTGTGCATAACATATGCACATCCTCTTGGATACTTTTTAAATGATATCTAAAATAATGTCAATTCTGTGTAAATAGTTGTTATAGTGTATTGTATAGACAAGAACAAAAAGCTATTTTTGTACATGTGACCGATTGAGGTGAGAAGCAAAACCGTGCTCAAGCTATGGGTGCTGGTGAGAGACTACGGATCGGCATACTTGATCTACAGGAGAGTCATCTTCTGAATGCCGCGTAGTGCTCAACACATGCCAAATAAGTGGGTGAAGACTATGCTTATGTTGCTCAGTATTTTGAATGTGCTTGGGAATACTGTGTGGTCCCAGGCTTTATGCTGTATGCTGTGACTAATTTGGCCTTCTGTTTTTCCCTGTCCTTGTGGAAACCTTTTGGAGAGGCATGTTATAACAGTTGTGAGTTGAAGGTCAATGAATGCTTCAATACTGCTCAGTCTACTACAAATGTTTGTTCATGGAGCTTGTACTCTGTTTTTGATTTTATCCACCTAGCTGCTGTGGGAGAGCCTGAAATACTCCTCAAACTTACAGTGTGTGCTTGTGTGTTGTAGTAAGCAGCGGAGATATGTGGAGCGACGCTGGGCTGAGGTGTGTGTGGGTGATTTGGTGCGTTTGTGCTGTAATGAGATAATTCCTGCCGATATAGTGCTACTCCACTCATCTGAACCCAATGGAGTTTGTCACATTGAAACTGCCAACCTGGATGGAGAAACAAACCTCAAACAGAGGCAAGTGGTCCGAGACCTGCCCCAACAAGTGAGTCCATAATCCTTATCACTTCTCTTCAGTTTACAATCGAACACTGCGGTCATTTCAATAGCATCTGTGTGTTTTATGTCTTAGGGATTGGAATTTACTCCAGAGAACTTCAACGGTCGCATTGTGTGTGAAAATCCCAACAATGATCTGAGGTGTTTTAGAGGCTATATGTGAGTCTATGTTTACAAACAAAGTCTGTCAACCCTTTATAATTACTTGCCTCTCGCCATGTTTAGATAAAAAAGAAGGTCATTTTTTATCTAACCTAAGAACATACCAATAACTGAACATATTGGGTAATAATTCTGTGTATTAGTGGTCCCCCTTTAGTAGCCAAGAATATTGTATTTATTTAAAGTTTGTAATTCCCCCCCATATTGGAACTACCGCTGCAAGGAGTGAAATTAATTACACTGTAAAGTAGGGGTGGGGTGAAAATTAGAATTTTTTTTGTGGAAGAACGCCACTCTTTTTACCCCGATTTGAAAATGGTCGGTGATAAACACAGGGAAGCTGTGTGTTTGTTTTCTCATATCAGATAGTTTTAACGATTATGCCTTTTAATAATGAGGCTTAGAGTCAGACTGCTAAACTGCTAAACTTTTTGATGCGAAAGCAAAACTGAGAGAAGCTCAATGTAGAAAAGGCTACAAAGAAAGTGAAATTGAATACTGTAATAATATTAAACTGAAAATAGATGATTACAAACAGAAATATTCCGTTTACAAACCGGTTTTTATTACAAAATGTACATTTTTGGTTACAGGTTTTTTGGTTCTCAAAACTTTAGGACCTATTTTGACGCCATTGATATGTTTCATGTAGTCACATGGTAAAGAAAAAAAACTGTATAGAAAAAAATGAATTGAGATGCATCGATAATCGTTTCCCTCTGAATCGTAATCAAATCGAATCGTGAGGTGCTTCAACATTCCCACCCCTACTGTAAACTAACTGTGAGATGAAATGTCATAGAATTGCCATTCCAAAACATACCTTTTCTTTAAAACTTTCTTTAATTTACTCATATGTTTTTAGTTTTTGTCTTGTTGTCTCATCCAGTTTTTGTTTGGCTTCAGGTAATGGGTTACTACCTTTACATTCCCTCGTAAATTGCCTTGGTACAATTTTTCTTGGGAAGAGCAGAAGAATCGTGTCATTTTGTGTAGCGACAACTCACACTTTTAAACTTCCCATTTATTGGACCGCTTGAGATATTTAGCCTGGAAGTCAGAATGTGGTAGTGTATAATTGTGGGTTGTTCAAGGATGGGACCATGTTTTATGAGTCATTAATTCAGAAATCCTGGTCAAAACAAATGGTTCACACCCTTTATACATTATTACTTCAAGTGGATGTCACTAATACCTAACATTTCAGGTATTTTCAAATTATTTATGTGAAAATGTCAGACGTTAGGATGTTAGGATTTCATTTTAACAGTACTGTGTTGTTTTTAGGGAGAATCCGAGCAGAGTACGGGTTGGACTGCATAGTGAAAACCTCCTGTTAAGAAGCTGTACAGTGAGAAACACTGAGACTGTAATTGGCATTGTCGTCTATGCAGGTATCACAGTTAGTCCAAAATATCTATATGTTTATAATCAAATACTGTGACAGGATATAACAAAGGATGGTTTTGAGCTTGTGTGTGTTTGTGTGTGCGCGTGTGCACGCGTGGTGCGTGTTTGTGTGCAGGTCATGAGACAAAAGCAATGCAGAACAACAGTGGGCCACGTTATAAGCGCAGCAAATTGGAGCGCAGGCTCAACATGGATGTCATTTGGAGTGTGGTCCTACTACTTGTCTTGTGCCTTATTGCTGCTGTGGGTACGTATTACACACACGCAATGCTACTAACACATTGAGGTCAAATTAATTGTTATTCATTATGTACTTAATGGGATATTGTATATGTCAAAAAGCAACAACAGGCCTTAAAAATAAGCATAACCCAAAACATTGCCTCAGGCCAAAGCCGGCCTTTGATGGCGACGGTATTCTTTAATTCCAATGGCCTAAGTAGGCTAATTTGGTTTGAGCAACATGGCAAAAAAAGTTGGCCTCCAAATTCCCCACATCTCAGATCTCAATAAGCAACCAGATATTTTGTAACCTGAAATCCCCTCATTTTTGTGAGCAGTATAAAATTCTGTGCTAGAAGACCTTATTGCGTCTCTGCAGAAATGCCTGAAAATGTAGACCACAGATACAGACTGGAGTGAACAGTCTAATTCTAAAATTAACTTTAAAAAGTAGCACACTGAGATTACATTACCCAACTTGTTGGGGAACGCCTCGGAATCCCCCCAGTAGAGCTGGTGGAGGTGGCTGGGGAGAGGGAGGTCTGGGCCTCTCTGCTGAGGTTGCTGCCCCTGCGACCCGAACCCGGACAAGCGGAAGATATTGGATGGATGGATGGATAGAAGTAGTAGACTGTATAGGTAGCAAACATATTATTTAATATTATTTTATATATTGCTTTTCTTGTTTAATCAACATGGTTCCACACAGACTGGGAAGGAAAGGAGGGAGTGACAGTGACAAGGCTAGAGGGACATTTTGTCTGCGTATACAAATGTATTACAGTGAGACTTGAACAGATATTTCCACTGTATAACTTATTATTGTTCTTATGTTGCTTAGGTCATGGTGTGTGGTTGAGCAGACTGAATGATCCTATTTTCATAATCCCAGACGGCACACACCCAGCTCTTGCTGGCTTCTACATGTTCTGGTCTATGATTATAGTTCTCCAGGTAGGTGTGTACAGTATTTTACTCTTTCTAGGCTTTCATATATACTGCTCACAAAAATTAGGGGACACTCCAAAATGAAAAATCCACTAATGAAATATTTAGTAATTTATGTGAGCAGTGTATTAGAGGAGGGAACAAGTCCCTAAGGGCATATTCACACTGAGCCCTGTTGCCTTGAACCACGCTGGAGCGCAGTTGACCCTGAAGGGAATTTGGCATGACGGACTTGATTTCATTTTGTGTGGGCTGATACACAGCTCTCTCATAAGCTCTGTAATAAATAATACATTTTAATTATGCAATGCATATCACTTTTATTTTTAGCATTAAATAGTATGTTTACAATGATTATCTGTAGGACAAACTCTGTATTTACCACAGGAAAGGATGAAGCACGACCTAAAGAATACAAATACATGTGCACGCAATACCCCAAAATATGAACGTGAAAACTGAATTTTAGAAACTTTATCTTCGAAACTTCTAAAGTTAATACATGGATGCAAGTATGCTTTGTTATAACGTTTGAGATTTAGCTCTGGGGCCTCCGATTTATCATCTCTCATACTTTGTTTGATTGGAGTCCACTTGTGGTAAATTCAGACACACAGCCATTTATATAAGGTTTGTATGAAACAAGCTTTCCATGAGACCAGACTTGATGGCTGTTGATGAAAATCCCAGTGGATAAGCACTTTCGGAAATATTCAGGCCAGTCCCGTCTAGCACCTAAAACCAAACATTTACGGCATTTAGCAGACGCCCTTATCCAGTGTGACTTACAATTGATACAGTTTTACTGTAAAAAGCAGTTCTTAAGGGTCTTGCTCAGGGACCCAACTGTGGCAACTTGGCAGAGGTGGGATTTTAACCCTTAACCCAGTACCTTAACCGCTAGGCTACCACAGTCCCGATGTCCAAACAGAAATCTCTCTTGCTTTAATGTTCATCCTCGTGTGTTTTTGTGTTACAGGTGCTCATTCCCATCTCTCTGTACGTTTCTATAGAAATAGTGAAGCTGGGGCAAATATATTTTATTCAGAATGATTTGGATCTCTATGATGCCAGGCTGGATACTGGCGTGCAGTGCAGGGCACTGAATATCACAGAGGATATGGGACAGATCCAGTATTTGTTCTCTGACAAGACAGGAACACTGACTGAGAACCGCATGCTGTTCCGGCGGTGCACCATCGCTGGAACTGAATACCCACATTATGAGCATGGTACGTTTCACCTTTCACTCTATCCCGCAGTGGTTTGAAAACAAACCCACCTGCGGGGCTGTTGCTTTGTTCAAGCTTGAATGTGACTGCCCTAAATCAGTTCATACTTGTAGGAAAGATCACAATTCTACAACACAATAAACAACAGCTACAGACTTACTGTCTTCTATTGCTGTACACATAACGCTTTTGTTTTCGAAGCGCCAAGAGGTACAGTTGTGAAAGTCAGATCATGTTTACACACATCACCACTTTGTTTTGAGTTACATTACATTGCCTCATCACTGTCTTCGAAAATCGGAAAACAGTTGAACATTACAAAATCAGTGGCAGAATGTGAACTACACTGCTCACAAAAATTAGGCGATATTTCATTTTAAATGTCAGTTTAATAATGTATTTGATTTTGAATAATACAAGTGTTAGATGTTTATAAAAAGTAAAAAAAAAAAACTATTGCTGAACCACTGTACAGGGAGGAAGTGGAGTGAAGTGTGCAGGTAGTAGACAGAGAAAATGAGAAATAGAAATGCAAATAGACACACAGATAAAACCTTAAATAGGTAAAGACTCAAAGGATACAGGTGAAAATTATATGGACATGTAAAACAATAGTGAAAAAAGACTGTACACACAGTATAGAGATATGAGATCAGATTAAGATTTCAGTGACAGCAGAAAGAAAAAAGTTAAAGTACCCCATAAAAAGGCAATATGAAGCTATTAAAATGCAATATTATACATGTTTAATGTATTCAATCCATTACAAATGCATGCTCGTCCATTTTTAAAATAGTTGTAGCCACCAATCATAAAAATGGCTTAGAAATATCACTGCACCTTTACCCTTAATAAAAATATCAGAATATCTGAATATTCATAAGCATGAAATTCAGAAACTCCTTCATGGCCATCTGCTATCCCATAATAGTAGGATGGCAGAGTAACTGCTACTGCAATGTTGTTATGCTGCTGTGTCATAGTTCCAGTGATTCATATCATCCGAGCACAGTATCAGTGCGTTTACTTTTATGTTTATGGAATTTGAAATTCTAAAAAAACAGAACTGCTTAAAATCCAACCTTTTTTGGGTATGTTACTAACCAATACAGTTTGGAAATTAAACTAAATGAAACAGTGTCAAATGAGCACACTATTGTGTATTTCGTTTTCTGACAAGTATTAAGTGTTTGGTTTGTAGCTGTCTGTTTAACACTAGCCAAAGTAGAGGGCTGTGTGGGCAGAAAATGCATTGTTCAAAAGTCTTAGTCCACCATTAGATTTGTTATTTTTTTACCCATCCAAATAAGAAAAAAGTTGGGACAGTATGGAAAATACATTAAAACACTGTTTCTTACATTCACTTTGATAATTCATTGCAGATACGGATCCTGATGTATTTCAGGTTTTGTCTGGTCAACTTCATTTAATTGTTCATTTAAATGTTAATGAACATTCGTTCCTATATTTCAGACCTGCAACACATAAAAAAATTGGGATGGGGAATTTTAGTGCTTGTATTGAATTAATTACATTTAAAATGAAACGAAAGCAACTAAGGCTTAAACCTTGAAATATCCTTTGCTGAGATAAAAACTACAGCTAAAGCCAAAGCAGATAGACAGGAAACAAAGTCAACAGTAACAGAACTTGGCAACAAGACAAAAAGGAAACCAAGCATACAAACAAAACCTAGATCCCAAAGGAAGAAAATATAACTGTAAATGGAACCTTCACCCTGGCCATGGGGTCTATTCAACCATAGATCTTACCATATGTTCAAGAGATGTATATTTATACAAGTTGGGAGAAACTGGAGGACCTATGTGGTAGCGGCCATTTTCTAATTACAAATAAATTTATGTCCAAGACCAAGACGCATACAACTCGGAGATGGCACCTGAAGAAAGCTGTTTGGGCCAAGTTTAACATGTTTTTTGAGGAAAAACTTCAAAACCGCAATCAAATTACACCAAACACGACTGAGCAACTCACCAGTGCCATTGTTGATACAGCTTCTCAGTCTATCCCACTAACACCAGCTAAATCCAAAAAACCTCATAATCCAGTTTAACAATGAATGTAAAAAGGCGATAACAGCCCGGAAACAAGCACAAAATACTTTTCACTGCCTTCCAACCACAGATAAGCTTTTTAACCTTTAAATTCTTAAATTCACACAGATAAAGCATACATAATAATTAATCAGTCAAAGAAACATATATGGAAAATGTGGAATTGTGTCACAACTAAATAAATGGAATTGTGTCACAACTAAAAGGAAATTCCCCTTCTAGAACAATAGGAAACACAATAAGAAACATGAAGAGCTAAGGTAAACTCTCTCAGATCCAACACCTCGAAATAAGTGGACGCCTAATAACCACAGAGAAAGAAATAGCCAACAAGCTTTCTGAGCACTTTCTATCAATGTCCTCAATGGCCAAATATTATTCTAACTTTAACAGGATAAGTGAATTACATGAAAGGGGAAAGCTAAACTTTGTCAGAAAACAATCAGCCTTATAATAAGCTGTTCACTCTGGAAAAGCTCATTTATGGCCATCCATAAATCTCATGACACAGCATCTTGTCCAGAGATCCTTCATTACCACATCAAGATGAATGACATTACACAAAGTGTACCTCCTAATGTCATGACCTGTCTATATGGGGGCGATTTATGCATCTGCAGTAAAGAGCACCATATGCCCCAAATTGAACGCATACGCAAAAATGGACATTTAAAAATGTGTTCCAGTTTTCCAAATCCGTCTGCAACCAATTCTGCCACCTAAGATCCTTGCATCCAGACCCATTACTAACCCTAGACTGGAAAGTCATAAAAATAGAAATGTACAATCACTTAAAACCAAATGCCTGAAGATGCTGAATATCTTTATCGTCCAGGTAAACACAAGATACTGGTCAGATAGCCATCAACAAAAACAGCTCTACATTACGTTAATTCGATCGCGTTTAGACTATTGTATTGTTGTCTACATTGGAGCCAGGTCTTCCTACCTAGAACCGCTTAACACTGCACATCATCAAAGACTTAGATTGGTCTTAGGATCATACAAAACCTGTTGAAGGCCTCCATGTAGCAGCAGATGAACCACCGCTACATATCTGGAGACTACGCAGTACGCCATCAAGGTCCAAGGTTATAAAAAAAATCCAGCACACCAGTCACTTTTTTAAAACCAATGCCAGCACCTATATGACACTAAAGAGAATGAGATCAAACCACTAGGAGACCGTATCAAAACCTTCCTAGAGTCTCTTACCATACAACTTAAACCCAACAAATGTCCTCTGATACCCCCTTGGGAAATCATAAAGCCAAGAATAAACTTAAGCCTGGCTAGATACACAAAACAGGATACTCTTTATACAACCTACTTATGTACAATCCAAACAGTCATGGAGATGCACCCAAATCATCTAAACAGACAGATCCAGAACAGAATCACGCAGCAGCATAAGAGCAGCAATGTGTACAAACTACCAAGACAGCATACACCTTCCTCAACACAGCTCCTGGCCATGAACTACATCCAGATAAGTCAACATAAGCTGTTTCTAATATGCCTAAACTCTACATCCAACCTGCAAGCCCTACTGTCACTCCATACAGACCACGCAGTTATAGTGTAGCTTTTGGCCAAAATGGCTTTTAAATGTGGTGTAAAGGAATGGCAACATTACAAAGTCCCAACTTTTTGCGGTGTGTTTCAGGCCTGAAATGCAGGAGTGAACGTTTAATAACGAACGAATAACGATATCGCAGGTTAATACTGTGAACCTGACTTCTCAGTCTCTTTATTAAGTTGCAAACTGAAAATACGGGAAATATGTGCCAATTAAAATAAGTTAAACATCAGAACAAAATAGCTTCTCCGGGAAAAGGAAGTATTTAGTGTGTATTTAAAGTGTTCTTTTTTTGGTTTCTACCCATTCAGAATAGACCGTTCCTGATCAAGCTTTTTTTTTAGTAGGATTGTGGGTTTCTGTGCTATAAAGCTCATTTGTACTCTCTGGTTATTATCTTTGTGGAGTTGTGGCCATGTTCTATGTACTCAATGTACCAAGAGTCTAACTGTGCAAAAAATGTAGATGTATTATTAATAAAAGCTTTGTTTTGAAATATTTGTTTATGTCCAAAAAACATAAAACATATCGACTCAGTGTGGCTTAAAAAAACTAGTGGAAAAGGGTCATATACGTAGTAATTTACATTGAGTGATTTAGCAGATACCAGATGCCTTATCCTGATAGTTTTACAGTCCAAGCAGTTGTAGGTTAAGGGCCTTGCTCACAGACCCAGTGATAACAGTGGCAGAGGTCCAGATGATCCAGAGTTCAATGCATTAACCACTATGTGTATAACTTTGGTACCTAATTTGACTTTAAAAAAGAATTGTATCTCTTTTTCTCCAGCATGTGCTATAGAGCAGTATGAAAAGCAGACATCTGAGCAAGTTGATCACACACTCACCATGCGTTCTCGCTGCAGCAAGAAGTCTCTAAGTTTTAACCGTAGCTCCCTCTCCCTGGACTCGCATACTGCAGCTTTGGATACGCACTCGCCACACAACACTCTTCAGAGGCCCGGGGCTTTCAGCAGTGCTTTGGTAAGTAAAGACATCTTACTTGTAACACGTCCTTTGTTAGTAATACAGCTAAAAATGCCATAATATAAGCATATATTGACCATTTTACAGCTCATATATGTGCGGTTAACGTATTTGTGTATTGACGTTCAGTATGTAAATTTTCCTCAGGAGTGTGCAGTGGTTCCAGACGTGCAACTTCATAAAAAGATGCAAGCCTTCTCGTCTCCCGCATGCTCTTCCCTCGATGGGGCTGAACTTTCACATATCCTGGACTTTTTTCTTGCCCTGGCCGTCTGTAACACTGTAGTGGTGTCTTCCCCCAGCCAGCCACGCCACATGGTATGATGAACTTAGTGTGACTTGTTTTTTTGGAGTGATATTTTCTCTCCTCTTATGTTACTTATAATCCCTATTTTACCTTCAGTCCTTTTGTCTGTCCGGACAAAAGTCCTGTTTAATATTTCAGACCAGGTGCAGGTGCTGACGTATGCCATTTCGAGAAGTGGTTGGCTCAAATGTTCATGTTAAAAGGCAGAGTTTTCAAAACCCAGCCCAGGAAAGCTAATGTGAAATACAGTTACACAAATTCTTATTTGGAACTTTCGGTTCTGTAATTTTAACATCAATTTAATTCAATTAAATGGGGTCCAATTGAACAGGGTACAAAGTGGAACCAAACCTAGATTTGGTCCCAATTAATCACAGGGCACATGCACACAAACACACTCACAAAAAACACACATTCATTCACACCATTAAACTAAACTACTAGCATGTATTTGGAACGTTGTAGGACAGCTCTTACCAGCTTAGTAAGCTTATTTCCAAAGTACAAATTAAAAAAAACCAAAAAAACAAGATCAATAAACAAGATCAGAAAAAGCAAATGAAAATTAAATGATTGTTGTCGATTAAACAAATGAGGATGATCACCCAAGACTGCCAAAACACACTGACAGTGATCCTCTTTATATTCATTCTAAAATATCCCATAATTTTTTTATGAGCAGTGTAGAAGTAAAATTTGAAATGAAATAAAATTTCCTAATTTCCGCCCATTCAGTTAGTTAACGCAGTACATTTGACCTCTTACCCATTAATGCCAACTGTAAAAAAGGATATGTTTGCAAATGGAGCTTTTACCATTAAGTTGCACCCATAGATGTTTGAAGAACCAACACTTTTCAGTGTGTCTACATATAAAACAAATGTAGTTTCAGGTGTGGGTCTCATTTCCTGTTTAAAAGCTCTGGAACACGCACTTAGAGACTAAGAAATACACACACAATAATAATAATAATAATAATAATAATGCATTTTATTTCATAGGCGCCTTTCTGACACTCAAGGACACCTTACAATCAACACAACAATAAAATACAAAGAACAAAGCAATTTAAAACAGTTAAGACTATGCCACAGCAAAAGTACCAATCAGGTGTTATAGGCTGTTTTCAACAGGTGAGTCTTAAGTGAGGATTTGAACTGTTGGAGAGAGCTTATGTTCCGTAAATCAGATGGCAGAGAATTCCAAAGTCAGGGAGCAGAGCGACTAAATGCTCTGCTCCCCATGGTGGCGAGACTGGCAGAGGGTATAGTAAGGTGAATAGAGGAGGAAAGAGCGAGAGAGCAAGAGGGAGTAGCAACAGTGAGAAGATTGGAGAGATAAATCGGAGCGAGATTATGGATGAGTGACTACAAGTGGCTCGGATTTTGTCCAGTTGAACTAAAATATATATACTAGGTAAAAGTAACATATCCACACTTAATGAAACAATAATACACAAGAGTGAGTGTGTGAGAATATAACATCAGAATTTTTAAGCTAGACATCAAAATTTATAAGGGCGGCTATTACTAAGACACTACCAATAGAAGAAAATTTTAGAGAAGTCCTGGCCTGTTATCCTTTTCTAAATTCCATTGCTTGAGCAGTGATTATAAATTTGGAAGATGAAGCAATTCATGGTAATGTTATCAGTCAGAAATGTAAATGGAGTTGCAAAACATCAGCAGCTTTGTTGGGTAAAGAGCTAGCTTTAACAGATTCATGAATGAACCTCCGATCAGCCGCTGATGGTTTTATAATGAAAGCAGAATTTTACATAGTTTACATAATAAAGAACGGAGATGTTAGAACCAACAAAGCTGCTGATGCTGTATAACTCTTCCTTTACATTTCTGGCTGATCTATAAAAATGACAAAGAAACAGATTCACCTCACTTTAGTGTCATTGGCCTTTAGCCAAGCTGTGAATACATTAAGATCCCAGGATGTTTCATTCACTGTATTCACTTTGTTTCTCTGCCTTTCAAGCTCGTCCAGATTTTTGTTTGTAAAGGTGACAAACCTTAGCTCATGGGAACTACTAGATCAATACTAGTTCCAGCTGCCATATTTAATTTGAAATAAATGTTTTAAAGCCAACAGATCTCATGAACGCATTACATTTCATTTCAGCAGTCTTTTACTTGTGTAATTACAATATTGTTCCTGTTGAGTAATATTGGACAGGATTGTAATGAAAAAGATTGCAAATTGTAATAAAATCCCGCTCAAATTTGAGTGCACAAACTTAAGTGTGCTTGTGTGGTTGCTTCAGGTGAAGATTCCTCTGGCCCGTACTCCATTGCAATCTCTGGAGGAGATGAAGACTCTGCTGCAGAAACTGAGCCGACCTCGCTTCTCACTGTCACCCATTCAGAATACTGACAGCTCATCTGGACTGACCAGGAAACTCTTCTCTTTCAGCCGCTCAGCCACCTATGTTCCCACTCCCCCTTCGTCCCCACACACTCCATCTCCCAGCCCTAATTCCATGTCTCAGCAGCAGGCCCAAGCAGAGTTGCAAGATGAAGATTGTTGTAAGAGAGAGGATGAAGACAGATGTGAAAAAGTAGATGAAGAAGAGTTGTTGTATGAAGCTGAGAGTCCTGACGAGGCAGCACTTGTGCAGGCTGCAAAGGCATATGGCTGCACTCTTCTGGGCAGGTCCCCAGAGCAGCTGCTGGTGGCGCTGCCAGGCACTGGACCTCTTACTGTGCCCTTGCTCCATGTACTGCCTTTTCACTCCACTCGAAAAAGGATGTCCGTGGTGGTACGCCATCCTCTCACCGGCCAAGTGGTGGTTTACACCAAGGGAGCTGATAATGTCATTATGGAACTGGCTGGAACAAGTATGTTCAGTCTTTGTAAATCTGTGTGCGTTTGTCGGCCTGTGTTTCTGTGTATATAAATACACTCTAACCTCTTTCACAGCGGTCAGAACAGACCTGTGACAAGGGATTTATACAATGTTAAAATGCATCGCTTATCTTTAACATTTAACATGGATGTACCCCATGTCTGTTCAGAGGAGGAGCGCTAAGACTATTAATATTATGTTAATACTGTGATTAAAAAATAGTCTATAATTGTACCCAAATTATGTATGTTCATGTAGCGAAGGAAAGATTAGAAGAGACGTCCGTGTTCCATACCAACAACATTAATGATATATATAAAATACACGCAGCTTGTTTAATTAGAAATTAAAACATTTTAGCAATAAACTTCACAAAGTATCTACAGTAAAAATTAGCTCATGACGTTGTGGCATTTGGAAACCGGTGTGTTTCATTTAAAATAGAACCAAGCACTTCTGCTTTCTGTATTTGCATTCTTCATACAGGGCTTGCTGGTTTCAACATAAATAGCCCTATGGCGCCTGTGGAGTTGTGGCAACACATGCAAAGCAGTGTCAGCAAATGGCATCCTTAACTTCTAAATTCAAAACACTTACTTAAATTACGAATTTCTTTTGCCTGCTATTTTATCTTATATGCTTCATTCTTTCCGTTCTTTCCATATTTCCATATTATTAACTAATAAGTCATTTGTTTTTATGTGGGAATCCTTTCACAAGCATGTGAATTATGGAAGCCTACCTTATTTAATAACATCACATTAACAGTGACACTGAGTGTGTCTGTGTGCAGCTGATCGAGAATGTTCTAGAGAGACCAGAGAGAAGATGCAGCAACACCTGGACAACTATGCCAGAGAAGGTCTGCGCACACTCTGTGTCGCAAAAAGAGTACGTCTTTGTTTCTCCCTTCCCTTTTTGGTACTTTTAATATGTTTGATTAGAACTCTCCTAAAAACAGAACTGAGACTGAGAGTTCCATGTTTGGTTAGTAGTTTAAATGGCCCACGTGTATTTAAAATCATATACCGTTCAGTCTCTCATGGGAGTTGGCTGGTGATTGACAGGTCCTTGAGGAGGGGGAGTACAAGGCCTGGCTGGACACACATACGTTTGCTGAGACCAGTATTGAAAACAGGGAGGAACTGCTTCTAGAATCGGCCCAGAAGTTGGAAATTGACCTTACATTGCTAGGTGAGCCATTAAATGTATAAAATGAATAAGTAAGTTCTAATATTAAAAAGACCATATAATAAAATATATAATAAAACATTATTACAGAATTAAATGACTGTATAATTTTTATAGAAATGTATAAATTATAAATAATTGTATAATTTTTAAAGGCCCTATAATTCCTCTTATTTATCATCTGCCCTGTCACAATCTTATCTGTTTCCAGGGGCAACAGGTATAGTGGATAGGTTGCAGGAAGATGTTCCTGAAACCATCGAAGCGTTACAGAAGGCAGGGATTAAAGTTTGGGTGCTCACGGGGGACAAGCAGGAGACGGCCATTAACATCGCCTGTGCCTGCAAACTATTGCGATCCACTGACCACTTACTTACCACTAACTGTGACAGCAAAGTGAGAACAAATATTATATGTATATTCAATATTCATATATTATAAGCACGTGTCCTTAAATAGAAATTACACAATATTTAATAAAAATGTAATATTCAGTATCTTCAATAATATTTGCTTTCAACAAAACATATCTACATTAAATGGTTGTGTTTCATCCTCCAGGAAGCTTGTGAGGCTCGTCTCTTGGAACTCCAGCATGTGATTAGTCAGAGTGCATTGCCTAACTCTGATATGCCTCACAATGAAGCTGCTGAGTCTGGATTCACTCTAGTGATTGATGGTCGAACGTTGGACTTCGCCCTGCAGAAGGATTTACAGAAATTGTTTCTGAATGTGACAGTCAATTGCAGATCTGTCATATGCTGCAGATCTACCCCCCTACAGAAGAGTCAAGTGGTTCAGCTCATTGGTGATTCGCTAGGGGTGATGACACTTGCTATAGGTCAGTGACATTTGTGATTTTGTAAGATAAGTAGTGGGGGGGTGGGGGGGGCACTCAGCCACATTGCAACTCACCATATTCATTATGAATCGAAAAAATTGTTTCTGAGCTGAGACGTGGAACCCGTATGCCCTTTAGCTCTTGGTCAAGGCCAGTCAAGGCCAAACAAAAAGGAAAATGGTGAAAACCACAATCGTATTTATAGTTAATTATATTGCTTGTATGTCTTTAAATTACTGGGGTTTTTTGTTTTGCTTTTATATTTTTTGCACTATAACTCCATTAATACATGTAATGCCTAGTGCAATAGGGATTTTCTCCATGAATCCTATTTATATTATTCCTTAATATCTCAGTACTTAGGGAATATTTGGAATATTATGAAATAACTTGGATCATTGTATTTTGCTTGGGGTGTCCATGTCAACTTATGTGCACCCTTTTATTACAGCAAATTAGAGAACATACCAAATACTAAATAATGATATTGATATTGACTGAAATGGATTGAAATATATTTTAATGATGCAAGGTTCTGCTCATATTGTTTTGATGATTATGCTATTGTATTTGTGACTAAAACATTGCATTGAGTAAAATACTAAATACAGTAGAAGCAGTTACACTAGTGGTCTCAGACTTTTGACCCCCACTTTGTATCGGTTGTTTTTCTTCTTAATCACTGCGTTTAATGTCTGCATAAGTGATCCACTAGGGTTTTTTTTCCTTTAGGTAAGGTCTCGGTGTAATTCAAAGTCTAACTGTATGTAAATTGTTCCATGCAGAAGCTGTTTTACCTTATTAGCAATTTAAAAATAAATTTCGGTTTAATTAATATTCCCACACATTCTGTGCATTACATATAGTCAACGACCACTTTATTAGGTACATCTTGTTTCTTTTCTCATTGTCCATTTTAGCAGATCCACATACTCTATAGCTGCGCTTTGCAGTTTTACAATTACAGGCTGTAGTCCATCTGCTTAGTAGTCAGGATCCCCACAGTACCAACACAGATCTGATATTATTTGGGTGCTGGATCATTTTCAGCACTGCAGTGATACTGGCGTGGTGGAAGTGTGCTAGTGGGTGTTGTGCTGGTATGAATGGATAAGACACAGCAGTGCTGCTGGACTGAAGTACGCCTACCAACAATGTACAGCCACCAGCATCCTGTCAGTACTGATGAGGGATTAAAGGATGACTAGCACAAACTGTGCAACAACAGATGAACTGTGTGACATTGCAGCTACAAGATGGAGCAATATAGTAAATGTGTCAAAGAAAGTGGATAGTGAGTGAACACGGTCACTGCTTTGTCATATCCAACCATACTAACTCACCAAACATATGGTTCTCCACCCATTACATACCATCTATATGGTAAGTGGAGCTGATAAAATGGACAATGATCGTGAAAACAAGGTGGTCATAATGTAATGATTAAGTGTACTTTAGAGACTCACAAATACTATAATCTATACTTTACAAATATGGGTGTGTGTGTGTGTGTGTGTGTGTGTGCTGTGGTGTGATTGGTTCTTAGGTGATGGAGCAAATGATGTCAGTATGATTCAAGTGGCAGATGTGGGTGTTGGCATATCGGGACAAGAAGGCATGCAAGTATGCTCATTTACACCTATTCTGCAGTGCACGTCTGTGCTCCTGTTATAGGAGTGATATGATGTTATTTGCAACAATTCCAGCACTGATCTCTAGATCTGTGCAATCACCCAAGCATCATTTATAAACACAAGCGTAAAATAATCATCAGTTTGCAGTAGAAGTACAATTAATTACCTTTAAAAACAATCCGTATGAATTTACCTGAATTTACCTGAAAATCATACGTTTGTTTACCGTGTCTTGCTATATCCCTTAAGAGGAATGCTACTGAGGTTAAGACAAGGTTTAGGCGTGGGTGTAAGTGTAGAGTTAATTAAATACCATATTCATCATGTCTATACAAAGTCCACACAAGGTTATAAACCGATTAAAAATCAGTACTAATCAAACATACAAAATGTGCATTACATTCATTTAATAATCGATAATTATTAAATAAACATTGTACCAAAGTTTATTTTGTAATTTGTATACTGTTATACTGTTTTATACGGTTACTTTTATACTATACTTTACAGTACAACCTTTTTTTTGGGGTCTTTAACTGATTGACGCTGATGACAGCATGACGGCTCATTTCCAATTCATACAGCATAAATAGCAGCATGATAACTATATATGTATTTAAATGAGTGAATGTTAATTTGGAGACTTCACTTTTCAATTATATACATCTAGGTTGAGTCTTAGGTTACTTAAAAACACAAATAATCTCCACAAAGTATGTTTTTGCTCACAACATAAAATGAGTGAATGACTAACCAATATAAACAGTGGTATATTTAGATTGAATAATAAGTAATTCTGTGTTTAATTGTCATCTCTGCAGGCAGTGATGTCCAGTGATTTTGCCATCTCCAGATTTAAACACTTGAGAAAACTGCTGCTGGTGCATGGTCATTGGTGCTACACAAGACTAGCTAACATGATCCTGTACTTCTTTTACAAGAATGTTGTGAGTATCGAGTTGTGTGTCTGTCTTTGGTGGTGGGGTTGAGAATTTGGAAAACGGCTAAATGTTTGGAGACTTTCATGCGCAATGCCTGTAGAGTTTAAACAAAATGTATTTTACAACAGTGAACAACACCTTGCTGATTATGTCAGATATGTATTCCAAGCTGACAGGAATGCTACAGTATTTTGAATAATATGATAAACCCTTGTAAAAGGGGGTATAGCTCAGTGGTAGAGCAATTGACTGCAGCTCAACAGGTCTTGGGTTGAAATCCTTGAGCAAACTATAATAATTATAAGTCGCTCTGGATAAGGGCGTCTGCTAAATGCTGAAAATGTAAATGTAAAACAATGTACAATTCCAAGCTGTTGTGGGTTAAGAACATTGCTCAAGGGCCCAACAGTAGGAACTTAGAAGTGAATTAACCCTCAGCCATTTAAGCTCAAAAGTGCTTAATTCGCTTACTGAACATTACTATTGTGGGTCATCAGAACATCATACCAAATCTTGAGGAAGATGGGCCCAAAGAGCATTGAATGTGAATTCCGTGCCATGAATCAATTTGAATTGAGAGCAGGGTGTATCATTACACCCCTAGTGGTCAGTTGTAGCCTGTACAGTCAAAATCCTGTATACGAATTTCCTGTATTTTTCCATAATTACCTGTGTGGGTGGTGCTGTGTGTGTAGCTGAGTGTGAGCATAATGTAACAAATATAGATGGATTTGGAATTTTTGAGTATAACCCTCACATTTTCATAACTATTTTATTATATCTTTTCATAGGAAAACACTGAAGTTATGACACTGATACAATGTAAAGTCATTAGTCAACAGTTTATATAAAAGTATCAATTTGCTGTGCCCTCAAAATAACTCAACACACCCAAATTGTGCCCAATTAGCCATTTTCTCCCCTCGGTATCATGTGACTCGGTAGGTCTCGGGTGTGTATGGGGAGCAGGTGTGTTAAATTTGGTGTTATCGCTCTCGCACTCTCTCACACTGGTCAATGGAAGTTCAACATGGCACCTCATGGCAAAGAATTCTCAAAAATCATTGTTGCTCTACATAAATATGATCTAGGATATAAGAAGATTACCAACTCCCTGAACGTGAGCTGCATCATGGTGGCCAAGACCATACAGTGGTTTAACAGAACAGGTTCAGAACAGGCTTCACCATGGTAGACCAAAGAAGTAGGCCACATGCTCAGCATCATATCCAGAGGTTGGATTTTGAAAATATACATAGGAATGCTGCCAGCATTGCTGCAGAGATTAAAGGGGTGGGGGGTCAGCCTGTCACTGCTCAGATCACATACTACACACTTTATCAAACTGGTCTGCACAGCTTTCATCCCAGAAGAAAGCCTTTATCTTAAGATTTTCAAATGGACGGTGGAGGAGCGCTGAGGAGTGGACGAGGATTCCAGTGGCAACCTGTGAAGCTCTAGTGAACTCCATGCCTAAGACAGTTAAGGCAGTGCCAGGAATAATTGTGGCCACCCAAAATATTGACACTTGGGCACAATTTGAGCACCATTTTTACTTGGGGGATACTAATTTTTGTTGCCAGCGGTTTAGACATTAATTGCTGTGTTTTGAGCTATTTTGAGGGCACAGCAAAGTTGCACTGTTATACAAGCTGTAGACTGACTACCTTACATTGTATCAAAGTGTCTTAACTTCAGTGTTCAAAGTCAACTTTATTGTCAAATCTGCAATATGTTCGGAACATACACAGGCTTAAAATTAAGTTACTCTCAGACCCATGGTGCAACTTTTAAACATGATGTAAACATAAATAAACAAAAAGTATAAAAGGTTATTATGGTAGCAGTGAAATATTACGGTGTGAAGTAAAAAAGTCTGTGTATGTATATTTACTGATGTTGCCATCAGAAGTAAAGTGGCATATGCTGTAGAGTATATACATATATAGTGGTTTGTACACACTATGTAATCTCTGATACTGATGAAAAAAATAAATAAATACATAAGAAAATTAATGTGAGATTAAAGTGACATATGCAGTGCAAAATATAGCAGTAGTGCAAATCGAATGAGCACATGGACTTGTAGAATGATGGTTGCAGACCAGTCCGTACTGATTTAGAGTCCAGTATTGAGTTGAGAATCATGTGGATGTGTGATCCAGAGTTTGTGTGTTATGGGGGTATGAGGCAGAAGGGGGGGCAGAGCAGGGAGAGAGTTCAGCAACCTGACTGCCTGATGAACAGAGCTGTCCCTCAGTCTGCTGGTTCTAG
>JAUZST010070204.1:0-21935 GCA_034779995.1 Parotocinclus haroldoi | reverse complement strand
ACAGAAGAGTCTCATGGTTGACTGTGTCAAACGCTGCTGAGAGATCTAGTAAAATAAGGACAGATGACAGGTTGGCAGATCTAGCCGCCCCTATATAAGTCAAACATAATACAATTTATTGACCAAACAAGGGAATTGTTATAGGTCCACCAACAGCTTCTATATTTACAGGATTTAGTGGACACTCTTATACGGAGCAACTTACAATTATTACAGATTTACAATCCAATCAATTGTGGGTTAAGGGTCTTGCTCAAGGACCCAACTGTGGCACAGGTGGGATTTGAACCCTAGACCTTCTGGCCCAAAGTCCAGTGCCTTAACCACTAGACTACCACAGTCCACTACCACAGCTTCTAGCATAGCACCGTGGTGATCCAAAGCACAGAAGCCCCCAACTATGTCTGCCTGGTTTTTGTTTTAAAGACAGCCCCCTCCCATCTTTGACTTCATCTGCTCTACATTACTGATATGACTCTAGATCAATAGCATATTAAAGCCACATGAAAATCCAATAACATAACATTCATATTCACACACGTATTTTGTATATACACTGTTTGTTCACACTCACACCCGTACTACACATATGCATACACGTACAGCATTCTCCTTTCTCATTCTCTTATGTTTTCATAATGTTGTGATGAATAGTTTGTTATTGAAATATTCCTTTTTGTATTGGTTGTCTGATGTGTCAAGACACAAGACACAAGCATTCAGGTGGACTCTGGAAGTGGACCAGGCCTTTCGATGCCTCAAGGGCCTCTTCAGGTCTGCCCTGGTTCTCTGCCAACCAGTCCCTGGCTGTCAGTTTATTGTTGAAGTGGATGTATCGGATTCCGGGGTGGGTGCTGTCCTTTCACACCAAGTGGACCCTGAAGACAAGATCCACCCCTGTACCACCTTCTCGTGTTGTCTCTCCCCAGTGGAAGCCAACTATGACGAACCACAAGAACTTGGCCTATGTACAGGCAGCAAAGCGGTTAAATCCCGGCCAGTTCAGGTGGGCCCTCTTTTTTGCCCGTTTTAATTTTACCTAACTTACAGACCAGGCTCCTGAAATATCAAGCCTGATGCCCTCTCCTGCCAGTTCTCCTCGAAGACTCCCAGAAACACTGAAGACACCATACTTCCCCCAGACCACTTAGTGGCCAGTATCATGTGGGAGGTTGAAAGAACCATCAGAGAGGCACAGAGGGCCGACCCAGCCTTGGAATGGGCCGACTCTTGCAGGATTGCTTGCCACCTGGGTGGACACTGCACTCTAACCCTTTTCAAGTGGCAGTTTTGCTTGCTGACAATGGAAGAGGATGTCTGAGTATTTGTGGCTGCATGCCACATCTGCAATCAGAATAAGCCATCACATTTACATTTATATTTCCAGCATTTAGAAGACGCCCTTATCCAGAGCAACTTACAACTCATATAGTCTTACAATTCAAGCAATTTGTGGGCCTTGCTCAAGGACCCAACTGTAACAACTTGGCAGAGGACTTTCTGGTCCAGAGTCCAGTACCTTAACCGCTAGGCTACCACAGTCCCACACAATCTCATCAGTCTCCCTCTGGGCTCCTACAACCCCTGCCTGTTCCTGAATGCCCCTGGTCGCATATTTCTGCAGACTTCATGATGGGACTTCCCAAGTCCAAAGATATGACGGTTATTTTGACAGTGGTGGATAGATTTTCTAAAGCCTTATCACCCTTCCTAAACCTCCAACAGCCTTCGAAATGGCCCAAGTTCTGTCCAGCAGGTATTCAAGGTCCATCTTATCCCTGTAGACATCGTCACTGCCCGTGGCCCACAGTTCATGTTGCAGGTGTGGAAAGCTTTTTGCAAGGCCCTGGGAGCTACGGTAGCCTCACCTCTGGATTTCACCCTCAGTCTAATGGGCAACCAGTAGATAGAGGCCACTCTGCGCTGCCTTACCACCAAGGACCCTACCAGATGCAGCTCTCAGCTGACCTGGGCCGAGTATGCCACAGCTCTTTCCCCATTTGAGG
Organism: Parotocinclus haroldoi; assembly: GCA_034779995.1. NCBI lineage: Eukaryota > Metazoa > Chordata > Actinopteri > Siluriformes > Loricariidae > Parotocinclus > Parotocinclus haroldoi. Next base: position 19,929 of record JAUZST010070204.1, on the reverse strand, counting down.
CATCCCTGGCCACCACTATTTCCAGACCAGGGAAGTGATGTGGTGGTTCCCTTGGTGGCAGAAATGAATTATGAGTGCTTTCCTTAAGGCTCGTGGTGCTGCCCAGCTCTCTGCCAACCGCTGTCGGACATAGGGACCCACCTACTCCCCGGGGCAGTCTCTCTGGCTCTTGGCACAGAACATCCCCCTCCATGTTAAGTCCAACTGGCACTCCGTTTTATTGGTCCGTTCTCCTTCAATAAGGTAATCTTCGATCACATTCACACACATTTTGTATATACACTGCTTGTTCACACTACACATATCATTGTACAGCATGTTTTTAAATAGTGTTGTAATAAATAGATTGTTATCAAAATGTTAGATTGGTTGTCTGACACGTCTGCATTTTGGGTTCCATCTCGGATCTATTGATCCTTAACAGAAAGGACACGTCCTAATTAAAGCTCATTGTATGACTGACGCAAAGTGCTTATAAATCTGCACCAAGGCTAAATTCCGGGAAAGAGACTGTAGGTACAGTATTAGTGGACCACTAAGGCTTATATAAAAGCATAAAAAATCAGACTGTCATGGGACCGCTTTTGGAAGCACTGGAAAAGCCAGCTACTTGAAATTGAACGTCTTAGATTCACTTCATAGATTCACAGCTTGACTGAAGAGCAATGACACAAGTCAGTTTCAGTACCATGTACGAAAATGAAATTATTAGCTTTATCACTCACAAAGATTCTAATCAGAGGTTCATTCATCTGACAGGTCTGCTATCTGATATGTCCAGCTCTTAACTCAATGAAGCTGTTGATGCTCTAACTATATAACTGTCCTTACATTTCTGTAACAAAATGAATTAACGTTAACATTAATAACTTCATCTTCAAATTGTATAATGACCTATCAAGTATAAGGGGTATATACTTGACCTGCATTATAATAGTGGGATCTCAGATTTGCTACAGTCAGTAAAATAGTGTGTCCTAGTAACAGCCTGCCTTATAATCCTGAGCCATTTTATTTGTTGAATGTAAATAAACTTTCTTTCAAATCAATATTACAACTTACGAATAGATATATTTGTGTATACTGTCAGTATAATATGCAGTCATTGGGAAATTATGTTGCTTGACTGTTATGGCTAAAAGGCAAGTCTGATGATGAAGTTTTAGCAGTGAGGTGCCCATGACTGCAGCACACCTGAGCCAATATCTCACATTGCAGCACTCTGTCTTGAGTATAATTACTTAATAATCATGATACTGTAATAATGAATTAAAATAATTGAAGAATTTTTAAATACATTTATGCTAATTGCAATGTATACTTTCTAGAGCTATACATATTTCCCTTATTAAAACATAATGTTTTTGATTGTTTACTAGTGCAGTTGTCCTGGGGACCAAGCCTCAAGTCATTGTACCTTCCACCCAGGTTAGCGAACATATGCAAATACAGTTGGCTGTGTCTGAGGGAGGAGAGGCTACTTGGTTTACCATGCCCTATAGCAGTGAGCCATACCATCCCTGCAATAGATTCTGCCATTCTGTTTATATCTGCATCCTGTGGTTTCCAAGGGTAGGCTTCAGAGAACCCATAATTGATGATGGGTTAAGCTAATATATACATTACACAGTAGCAGTAGCAGTAGTAGTTTTTACAAACAGCTGAATATGAAGGTGTTGTGATAAAAAACAGTAACAATACCAATCTTCTTCAATATTTTTCAATTTGTGGCATGAAGCTTGCTAAGCCAACCAATATAACAATAGCCAAAACACGGCTCACATCTTGAAACATTGCCAGCTGTTAAATATATGAAAGACATTGCACTTGATAGCCCTTTAATCTGTTCTGTAATAGTCAGGATCCACACAAGAACACCACAATTCAGGTACTATTTGAATACCTGAAATGTGGCTAATGATTCCTGATGATGATGATGATGGCAGGTAGCTATTTGTTAATTAAATGCATTAATATATATAATATATATATATATATATAATATATATATATATATAATGCACATATATTATATGTTCAACACAAAAAAAACTTTTTTTTCTTATAAATAAAACTAATGTAATACCATAACCCCTAGTGGTTAAGGTACTAGTCTGCTGGCCACTGACACAAGTTCTAGTACTGCCAAGTTGACCAAGTAGCACATTTCTGTAGCTATCTTATAATATCTTTTCATGGGACAACACTAAAGATTAGACAATTTGATTCAATGAAAAGTATACAGCTTGTATAACAGTGTAAAAAATGCTGTGCCCTCAAAATAACAACACACAGCCATTAATGTCTAAACCACTGGCAACTAAAGTGAGTACACACCTAAGTGAAATTAGCCACATTGTGCCCAATTAGCCATTTTCCCTCCACAGTATCATGTGGCTCATTAGATGCTAAGGTCTCTTATGTTAATGGGGAGCAGGTGTGTTAAGTTTAGTACTATCGCTCTCACACTTTAGTGACTCATACTGGTCACTAAAAGTTCAACATGGCATCTCATGGCAAATAACTCACTCAAGGTATGAAAATTGAATGCCTCAATAAAAGGAAGCTGCAGATGATGGTCAAGACAATTCAGTGGTTTAACAGGACAAAAGAGCAGACCTCGCCATAGTCGACCAAAGAAGCTGAGTGCACATGCTTAGTGTCATATCCAGAAGTTGGCTTTTGAAAACAGAAAATAGGAGTTCTACCAGCATTGCTGCAGAGTTTAAAGGCAAGTAGACCAAGGACACTAGAGCCATGTCCTGTGGTCTGATGAGACCAATATAAACTTATAGATTCAGGTGGTGTCAAGCGTGTGTGGCAGCAACAGGTGAGGAGTCCAAAGGCAAGTGCGTCTTGCCTACAGTCAAGCATGTTGGTGGGAAGTCATGATTTGTGTGCTGCCAGCTGTGGGGAGTTACAGTTCATTGAAGGAACCATGAATGACAAAAGCAGAGCATGATCCAAATACTTCGCAGGGCAGTGTTTCAACTTAATAGCGACCCCAAATACACCTCCAAAACACCCACTGCCTTGTTAAAGAAGCTGATTTTATAGGTCAAACATGTCTCCAAACTTAAACCCTATTAAGCTTCTGTGGAGAAGTAGAAAATGTTTCCAGTGGCAACCAGTAAAGCTCTATTGAACTAAATGTCCAAGAGAGTTAAGTAAGTGCTGGAAAATAATGGTGGCCACTTTGTGCACAATATGGCCATTTTCACTGAGGGGTGTACTCATTTTTGTTGTCAGCAGTTTAGACATGAATGGCTGTGTTGAGTTATTTTGAGGGCACAGCAAATTGATGCTATACAAACTGTAGACTGACTACTGTACATTATATTAAAATGTGGGAGGCATCCAGAGTAACCAAAATAAACCCTTGTGGACACTGGTAGAACAGTTGTTAATGAATCCTTATCCCACAGTTGCTTTGATTGCACCTAGTGGGGTTGCACTAGATGTAGATGGCACAGGTTAAGCGCTTTGGTTGAATGCTATACATGTAAAAATCTGAACAGACTTATAATAGGGTTTTACACTAAGCGCAAGGTCAGTAATCAACATGAATAGAGTATCAATCATTAAGTCTCCAACACCAATGTACAGTAGCCCACCCACCAGCTTTCACTGTTTTATGGAACATGGGATGAAACCAAAGAATCCACAATAGTCGCAGGAGTACTATATAAGGTGCTGTAGTGCACTATATGTACAACAGAAAATATTTTGGGATTATTTGTATGTATATATTTGATATATACATGTGATTCATATTTAAATGCAAAGACATGAGTACATTTGCATTAAAAAAACATGAGAATCATACTGTTGTCCCTTTATTTCCATGTTCAAAGTTCAAAGTATTTTTTGAAGTACTGACTTTAATCTTTATGCTCAAATGGCTCTGCATCCTGGGGGAAGTGGCAATACATCCTATCTTTAGAACCATTCACTACTCTTCAACTATACCCAGTAACATCATTAAAATACTTTTGCATTACTGCTATGCCTGTTTAATGGTTGACAGCAAATATACGGCTCAAACATTAAATACATATTTAAGGAATATATTAATATAATAATATAGTAATTACAATGCTAAAGTTTTAACACTCACATATTAACGAATATTTGGACCAGGGTGTTCTTCTCTGAAATGTAAATGATTTAAGTTGCTCTGCAGCAACACATCACACTTCCTGGTTTGTTGTACAAAGTTATTTCCTCCCATGACAGTGTCTGTCAATAACAATGTTATGTATGCCACTGAGAAATCGGGCAAGCTGTGTCACCACAAGAACCAGAAAAGAAACAATCAATATTGGTGCAGTTGCCATGTCAATAACAATAATAAAATAACAAGGTCAAAATTAACATGTGACAGTCTTTCCTTTTGCTAATGCACATTGATAGAGTTTCCACCTCATAGGTTCCTTGTGCACAAATCGACTCTTGGTTCAGCTAATTGGCGGGGAAGTGGCTGCCTGTCTGTCTTTTCGGCTGACAATGGAATTACCTTAGAACAAATTGAATTAAATCCTATATTAGGTAGGCATTAACTTTAATTCAACCTCTCAGGTTAGCCTGATCCACAAAGGCTTTAAAATACACTGCTCACAAAAATTAGGGGATATTTATAACTGAATGATAATACCCCCTAATGAAATATCCCTGATTTTTGTGAGCACTATATTTCTGGCTGTGTGTGTGTGTGTGTGTGTGTGTGTGTGTGTGTGTGTGTTGTTTTATTCACTTCAAGACAATTCATATGATGAGTTTGGGATTGACTGTAAGTGCCATTCAGTGAGCAGTCCAAGGACCATAACATATATGGTATAATATCAGTGGAATATTGACAAAATGCAAAAATAAAATACTAAAATGCACACATACATTTCACAGTAATGAAAAATTATAAACAGGACTCAAAGTCAATTAAACTCAGTCATAGAGAGTAGCCTTTTTCTTCATCACTGCAAATAATTACAGTCTCTTGCAATGGCTACAGAAAATTTACTTCCAGGTAATTGTAGGAATTCAAGGATATTACCACTTTGATTTATAACATTCGAGGGGAAAATGCAGTGTGTCTATAAAATGTATTTCTGAGATATGGTATACGGTGCATATCTTCAGGCCGTTTGGTGTTCAATTGCTTAAGAAGCTAACCATTTTCATTTACAGTTTGTGAGACCACACCACTTTTGTATAAATCAACAGCTCATAAGCAAATCTGGGATTTACTGGGGTTTTCTTGCTGAAAGGTCCAAGGGCATGTGTACATGTCTGGCCATTAGACTATTTATATTTGTATGCAGGAGACTCATAAGATATTGTGACCATAAAATGCAACAGAAGTCTGTATTTGTCCAGCTATGAACCTTTGCTTGCATATCTTCTTGTGTGGAAACCAAACTGGCCTTTTTCCTGGCAAGTGTGCACTTACATGTGTCCAACTACAAAAACCTTTGCGATCATTATCCTAGCCAAGATTGCCTTACCATAAAAGGGCCACATGGCTGCCTAGGGTCTCCAAACCACAAGTAGGCCTCCTTCTAATAATTAATCCACATCACCAAACATCCATATCAATGTTAAGACTAAAGTACTCAATTCTGAGTAATTCATAGGAGACCGGATGCCATATTTGAGCCAGATTCTTCTTATTCTAATTCTCCCTAATGTGTCTTAGGGAGTTTTCATGGCAGATGCCCTTATCCGGAGTGAATTACAAAAGTGCTTTGTATTCTTACTGATAGACAAAACCTCATTGCAACCACATTGCACTGTTCCATTTTTGGCTTTGTAGGCAAGCATCAGCATTTTGAATCTGATGCAGGCAGCCACAGGGGGCCAGTGAAGTAAATGCAATAGTGGGGTGACATGAGAAAACTTGGGCAGATTTAAAACCAGACGAGTTGCTGTATTCATAATAAATTGCAGGGGTCTGATTGTATGCATCGGAAGACCAGCCAGAAGAGCATTGTAGTTTTGTCATTACAAATTGGAATTCCCTTGGAAGATAATTTAAGGGTTGAATTCTCCTGAGGTTGTAGAGCGGGGGCATTCAGAGATACAGGTGGAGACCTGCACATATGTTGAAGGGAAAGAGAGGATGAGCTGACTTTCATCAGCAGTGATAGGAGAAGCCATAAGAGGTCATGACTTCACCAAGAGAACAGGTGAAGAGAGAGAAGAGGTCCCAGAACTGAACCTTGGGGAACTCCAGTTATAAGAGTATGTGGTGCTGATACAGAGCCTCTCCATGATACCTGATAAGAATGACCCTCCATTTAGGAAGCAAGCCACTGCCAGGCTGAGCTTGTGAATCCAAGACTGGAGAGGACAGGAATTAGAAAATAGTGGTTGGCTGTGTCAGGGGTTGCTGAATGGTCAAAAAGAATCAAAACCAATGAAGGTCTAGATGTTCTAGCAACTTAAAGTTTCACATAAACCACTAGGGCAGTTTCTGTGGAGTGAGCAGACTGATTCTGATCCTGTAGGTAATTTTGTATGATGTTGCCTTTACTCGTTTGGGTCTAAGCTCTATTTTGTATAGCTGATCAAACATAATTGTCATTCAACCAAAATGTAATATCCATGACTTTTTGACAGTTTTCATACTGCTACGTCAGTGACATTTGGCAGGTTTGGATACTAGTAGAATCAACCATTTATTTAGCATTTTACTACTAGAACATACTCAATGCTAAATTCATATTAACTGTAGCTAGCTGCAATCTCAAGTATATGCATCTGGCCATTTCTTATTCCCACTCTCTCACTCTTTCTCACTTCACTTTGGTGTTACTTTCAGCAGTTGCCAGTGATCATATCAGGGAACAGGCACTGTTTTAATGCTATTAATAGTATTCTTTTTAAAATCCCCACCAAGGAAAAACTTGTTAAATGTCATAAGTGATATAAAATGCAAAAACATTACAATTCAGTACAGTAATAGGGAACACTGGATGCATACACTATATGATATACAGTTTTTTGGAAAGTCAAATATTATACCCAGATGATTTTGAGGTCACGCACTAATGTTGGACAGTAGACACAAATAGTCACCCAAATTAGATTTGATAACCCTTATGAACTTTCTTTCAGTAGTGCATCACAAAAAATATCTGTTGGAAAGTGTTTATTAAGTAATTAAGTGTTATATTGACATTCACTGAGATGTTCAGTACAACCTGTTCTACTGCCACTTTTGTGAAGAGAGGCCCATAATAAGTATTAATGGCTACATGGTACATACTTTTGGCCATATAGGCATCTACTCAGTGGATGATTGCAGTCTGAGGACATTGGGACATTTTATGCTAATAACCAAATATGTCTCACTCATCTAGCTGCATAATCAGTATCCAATTAGTGGCATTTAATATACTCTAAGGAAAGGGTCTTCACTCTAATCCACACTCCAGTCAAATGAAACGCCTATAATAGTCGTTTGAAGATAAGAGTTCAATTGATTAAACAAGTGGAGTCAGATGTAGCTGTTGCTTGATTGGAATGAAAACCTGCAATCGCTCTGAGAACAATACCTTCTTCAACAGAGCAATAAGTTATATTGTTCCAATGAAATAGTCTTGGATGGCATTCAAATAAGTTTATGGTGAAATGATGACTGGAGCAAATGAAGTTTTTGTTACTTTCATCATTATGTGATGATAGAGAATAAACAGAGAAACTGAACTTTTAACTTATGTCATGTCACATGAAAATAAACGCTCTCTCGACAAAGGATAAGTAATGCTGCATAGCTTTTGTATGGTCCAGATGAATTGACATTTTGGAAGCAAAACAATGTGCCACAGATGCTATATGTTACGAGTTTAACCCTGCCCTCGGGACCTCACAACTTCACTGCCAAGAACACTGTTCATGAACACACCTACAGTCACGCCTCTGGATGTTGGCATGCTCATTTGTCTGATGGCACAACAAATCTTGCTGTCCTGTGAATTTATACAACATTCCTTCATTTCTTTCTAAATCTCAGGGGGTTTCGTGTTGCCTATTCTCTGTTTTGCATGGAGGAATGTCCATATACTGAACACGATTCTGCACCACCTGGCCACTTCTAGCACATCTGCTAGCAACTATGCTCTGCCTAATTATTCCTAGTCTCAACTCACCCACTGGCAATAAAACACATCTAAGTCACCTCCAGCCACAGCTTCCTTGCTGGTAGTTATGCACTGCTTAGTGGCCTCAAGTCATATCTGCTGGCCACTCTGCTCTGCCTCATCCTTTCCAGCCTCAGCAAACCAACTGGCAACTGGCAAACCTAGTCAGCTCTGGCTGTAGCAGCTTCATTGGCATTTGGCACTGGCTGGCCTCCTCCAGTGTATCCATAGGCAACTGTGCACCACCTCATCTCTTCCAGTCTCAATGCACACCTGAATGTGTGTTTCTGGCCCTCATTCCCCATGCTGTAGCACCTAATTCCCCCACAGTATCCTGCCCCTCATGATGAAAATTTTTTTGATGGTCTCCATATCAGAGGAGTATGATGGCAAACTGAAGGGTTTCTTATTTAGTTGCTTGCCAGACAGTTATGATTCCACCAGCATCACACTTGAAAAATTGCTGGCATTTACAAAAGCAGTTCGATCCTGGGGTATGCTGGAAATGCATGATAATCTCCTTTTCACCCAAACCCTCTGGAGCATGTTTGACTGGAATGGTAGGAGCAGCAGGGGAAATCCTCTTCTTGCTATGCCAGAGGCAACATTTCACCCCCACTTTATTGACAAAATTAACATAAATTATAGCTTTTGTAGAATTGATATCTTTTTCTCTTGAGTTCAATTTCCATAGCATTTCCTTCTATTTCATTTTATTTCAAGACAGCTACATATTTAGTTAACATAAATCATAAGCTAATTATTTTTTTTTTAATTAGTGATTTTAAATACTGATGCCAATCAGACCGATTGAGGGTGTTTCAGTTTCAGCTTCCTCACCTCCCAACTCACTGCCCTGCTCTGGGGCAATTCCAGTCATTTCTGGTATTCCCTTCAAGTGGACCAAGTCGTTCTAGACCTCAAAAGCCTTCCACCAAGCCCCTCTGCTCAAACACTCTGACCCTAGCTGGCCCATTGTGGTGGAAAACAGATGACTCATTGAACACAAGTATGATGTGGGTAAGCATTTAGCTTTCAGTAAGTTGGCTTCAGGGTTTTCACGTGGTGAATTTTTTTCATTTGTGACACATCATGTCAGTCATTGAAAATTATGAAACCCCTTTTCATGTTTTTTGTCATTTCCGCACCTCCGAGTCCATTCTGTCAGACCACAAAGACTTAAGTTGTGTAAATGAGTAACTAAGGCATAGAAACAAGTTAGTAATATGTGGGAATGAGATAATTAATAATAGCAATAAAATCTTGTTTCTACACATTAATTACATTTCCAAACCCTACTAACTAATGGATATGCTTACGTACCTAATTCCAAAAAATTAACAAGTCATGGCCATGCCTAAGAACTGATGTTTTTTTTTTGCTTCTTCTGCATACCCAAATCACTCTCTACAGTGGGCAAGTTTTCATTTCTTACTACAATTTATTATACTTTTTAAGACCTTAGCTGTTAAATCAAGCAGCTGTTGATCAACTGAATGTTAAATGCTGCATACCTATACTGTGGTCTGCATTCATAGCTTTTGGATAAATATATCACTAACTTGCACAAAATCAAGCATGCCTGTCATGTTATATACTGAATTGCTCAGTCGCTTTTATCTTGGCACTGCCACCTACCAACAAAGTTCACACATGATGCACAAAATCAGGTATTATTTGATGAGTTTGCCGTGGGACTTACACAGAGCTCTGAACTCATCCTAGGACTAGAACATATGGCCTCTAAGGAGATATTGCTAGGCTATATTGCAATGCACAATGCACATCTAAACACATCGCATTACACACACTGACCCAGGAGAGGCTTCTTGACAGGGAGGCAAGTAACTGTGATGCACACTGATCAGCCATAAATGTAAATCTTGTCCTTGTTTCCACACTCATTGTGCATTTTATCAACTTGACTTACCATATACCGTAGGTGCACTTTGTGTTTTTTTTTATTACAGACTGTAGTCCATCTGTGGTTCTGCATGCTGTGTTATCCCTCTTTCACCCTGTTCTTTAATGGTCAGGACATCCACAAGACCACCACAAAGCAGGTATTATATGGGCACTGGGTCATTCTCAGTACTGCAGTGACAATTTGGAGCTTTGAATCACTGTGCTATTTCACTGAACACTCTATTAGACAGACCTACCTTGTCGGTTCACCTTGTACTTGTAAAGTCAGAGAAAGTAGCTCATCTATTGCTTTACAGTTATTGTTAGTCATCCTCTAATCCTTCATCAGTGGACACAGGACGCTGCCCACAGAATGCTGATGGCTGGATATTTCTGGTTGGTTGACTATTATCAATCCAGAAGTGACATTAAGGTGTTAAAAAACTCCTGCAGCAATAATATGTCTAAAACACAGCTCCTAGCACAACACATTTTACCATCACTGTACAATTTCAGCAAGTTATTTTTAACTAGAAATCAATGTTTGTTTTTACTAGTTGATTTGCTCATTGAAAATTGAAAACACCCATTCCAAAAAACAGCTGCGTGAAACAAAGCTGTAAGAAGAAAAATATCTCCACTGAGGAAAGAAAGATCTTCAGGGCAGGTAATTGCTCAGTTATTTGTCAGTCTTTGGCCATTGTTGTGAGCGTCTTCAATTTCTCACTCTCTATTTCAATTGTTGTCTCCAACTCATCTGCCTTTATTGCCTCTCAGAGTGCATAGGTTGGTTTGGATAACATAGCCACTGTCGTCGTCGTGACAGACTGATTTTTTCACAGAAAATGAAGTGTAACCTCATGAGATGTTTATAAAAGGATGCTCTCTGTCTTGTGAAGGTCAAAAAAGTATTTTATCATTCTCCCTGGTGATAGGTATTAAAGGAAGGAGTCTACTACTAATAAATAGAACAGAACCGGAAATGCATGATTAATTTGTATAACTTGCTTAAATGTTTATTGTATTTTTATTAGTTATTAACTTTGATTTATTGTACTGACTCTGTATGAATAGATAGAAATAAACAATGGGGTTTACGGCTTTCTTTTTATGTTTCATGCAGTAGAGCTATAAACGCGATCATGCAATTACAATTACTTTGCCAGAATAAAGCGTACATTCTCCAGGGTTCAATCCGTGAACACACACATACATTTCTAACATGCTCAAACATTTATTTTCTAGGGCCTCAATCAACCACACACATATACACATACTGGCTAGTCCACCTAAATCACATAGCCATACAGGTCAGGTTATAAACTTCAGTGTTCAGGCATCATTCTGAAGCTCTCCACTGGGACGTTGAGCTATGGATTCACTTTATTCATGGTCCACTGCTAACAAAAACAAGTACACTAACCACATGCCACATTTTACACATTATACAGTTCCTGGTGCAGTTTTGAACATGCATAATTACAATTGCTTTACCACCCAGTCAGTCTAATTACAGTGTATTTCCTGATTTACAATACACTTAATTTAAACTTTAAATGGATTGTTATTTACACGTGGACACATTTATGCATATTCCAAAATGTTCCCAGGTATTCTTACTGTTTCCCAATAAAGAAGGTTATACCAAATAGGGTGCAAATTCTAAGTGCAGGATATTAGTATTAAAAATTCATCTTGTGCCTAAAAATTTATCTGAGCCAATCTGTCTAAGTTTTTAACTAATGATGAGCAACAGAACTCTATAGTTAATGGTAAGGGATTAAGTTGATTACTGTATGTTATGCATTGGCATTCACTGATGAGTTGCACCACAAAATGGTCTGTATGGTTGGAATCTGTTAGGCATATTATATAAGAGGAAGCCAAAGATAAACCTCTGCTGTGGGGATGCATCTGCCAGTCAATCAGTATGTAAAGTTCTTATCTGCCAAACTCTATCTAAAGTTCTGTCTATCCTTCCTGCTACACAATTAGAAATACTGTACCTCAACAGTTTATGATGGCTAGTGGCTCTAGAAATATAATTCATTTTAAATATTTATTAAAAGGAGAGATTAAAAAGGGAAAACCAATTTGCACATAGGTTTACAGTCCTTTTGCTAAAAAAAATAGATACTTGTATCTTGTAGAAACTTGTAGCTCTCGGGGCCTCCCATTGCTCTTTATCATTTTTGAGATTTTTGTACACCTTGATTGGAGTACACTTGTGATAAATTCAGTTGATTGGGCAATTGAAAGACACAAACCTGCCTATATAAGATATCACTGCTAGCAATACATATCAGAGCATGAAAAGGAAAGAACTGTCTGTTAGACCTCAGAGACAGAAGTAGAGGCATAGATCTGGAGAAGGTGGCAAAATAATCTGCCATGCTGAAAGTTCCCAAGAGCAAAGTGGGATCCTTAATTCTCAAATGTAAGACATGTAAGACTATACGAGTTGTAAGTCGCTCTGGATAAGGGCGTCTGCTAAATGCTGGAAAATGAAATGAAAAAAATGTGGAACAACCAGGACTCTTTCCAGAGCTGGCTGCCACACCAAGCAAAGTACTCAGGGGAGCAAGGCCTTGGTGACCAAAACATCCAATGGTCACTCTGGCTGAGCTCCAAATATTCTGTGTGCAGATAGAAAAAAACCTCCAGAAGGTCTGATCCTGAATGCTTTGGACCACAGTCTGAGTCAAAGGTTCATGCAAAAACAATACAGGAGTGGATTTTAGGAACAACTCTCTGAATGTCCTTGCATGGCCCAGCCAGAGCCCTGACTTGAACCTAATCGAGCAGCTCTGGAGAGATCTGAAAATGGCTGTCCACAGACAGTCCTTATCCAAACTGACAGAGCTTTAGAGGATCTGCAGAGAGGAATGTCAGAAAATCCCCAAATCCTGGGGTGCAAACCAGGTGTTGGCATCATACCCAGAAAGACTGGAGGCTGTAATCGTTGCCAAAGGTGCTTCAACTAAGTACTGAGTAAAGGGTCAGAAAACTTAAGTCAATGCAATATTTTAGTTTGTGATTTACATTAGCAAAAATTGTTAGGATTCTCTTTTTACTTTCTCATTGTGGCGTACTGAATGCAGAACGATTTTCTACTTTAGCACAAGGCTGCAACATAAAATGATTACTCTCACTGGCCACTTAATTAGGTACACCTTGCCAGTACCGTGTTGGTTCTCTATTAACAATCAAAACTGCATTAATTTTTCTGGGCATAGCTACTGTTAACATACGATGTTACAAATCTTAAATAATCTCAACGTGATTTCCTAAACATAACAAGTTCACTGTCGTTCACTGAAGATTTGCACGCTGCTGCAAATGTGTGATGCTATCATGTCAATACCACCCAAAATCTCTGATAAATGTTTCCAGGATCTTATTCAATATATTGTATTTCACGAAGAAACAGTTCTGAAAGCAATCTGAAATCATGAGGTTCAATCCATTACTAGCAAAGTGTACCTAATAAAGTGGTCAGTAAGTATACTATATATGCACACATCAGTCATAACATTTTAGCAATAAAGCCACCTGTCTAGTACTGTGTATCATATCATAAACAGCTCTTACCTATGAAAGCATGGACACAATGCCGTTGAACAGGGGCCAGCATTGACACTATTTTGGCCATCTCTTCAGACACTCAACCACATAGAGAGCAAGCTATGATGCTCTGTTGGTATTAACACCTTGCCATCATGGCCAAAAATTAAGCAATGCTGTGCTACAGTAGCTCTTCTGTTGAATCAGATCAGATGACCCAGTCGGCAAGCCCTGCCAATTTGATCCTGGTGAAACTGTTAGCTCCGTACACTTTTTTTCCAGCTTCTGACACATAATCCTCAAGAACTGACTGTTCACTTGCAGCCTAATTTATCCCACCAAATGGCAGTTGTCATTGTTATGAGATAATCACTTTAATTGTCAGTGGTTCTAATGTTATGTCTAGTTATACACACACACACACACACATGTGTATGCATATATATATATATATATATATATATACATTATTCATCGTTCATTATTTACATCAATACCTTTTAGACAGACAGAAAAAAGTATACTAAAAGATAAAGACTTGATCAAAAACATATATACATTTATATTTAAATGCACTATGATATTTATTAAACTTTCCTTATTACTCTGTATAGTTAAGAACTCATTATTAATACATATAAGTACATATTATCCCACGATATTATACAAATATCCAACGATTATACGATATCCCACGATGTAATACAAAGTATACATTTCAGAACTGCACTGATTTAGTTATCTAGCTGTTTGCTTACCCATTACAGTGTAAATACTAGCTACAACACGGATATAGATACAAAATAATAAGAATACATTATAAATTATTAATTGTATTATTATTATTACTACTACTTCTACTACTACTACTACTACTACTACTAATAATAATAATAATAATAATAATAATTATTATTATTATTATTATTGTTATTATTATTGTTGTTATTATTATTATTATTATTATTATTGTTATTGTTATTATTATTATTATTATTATTATTATTATAATTATTGGATTTATTGGAATTATAATTTATATTATTTATTTATTTATCAGTTCCGTATAATAAACCCAGTCTTTCTGTTTTCTATTCAATAGAACAGTGTACCAGATGTTTAGTAATACATTACACTATACTACGCAATGTTATAAATTCCCTATATGTCAAATCACATTTAACTAATCTAAAAAAAATGCCGAGCAACTTTTTCATGACACTCTAGCACGGATCATTCAGTATATGCAGAAAGGTATGTTACCATATATACATACTTTATCATATATGTAGCTCAGAATAAGTATTAAGAACATAAATATTTACTTGCATCCCTTTGTGCACCGACTTGTCCAAGCTGATCATATCGCTAAGGTTCCAGCGATATATCTACAGAAATCAGAGCTCACTTACCTGAGAACAGCAGCTGCATGAAGTAGACGCCGGTCAGATCCATGATCTCTCTGACTATAATGTAAATCTCTAATTCCGAATAGAAGCCCTCTTTTCAGATCATACATGTGACCAAGGCAGATCAAGACGATTCTCTTTAGATCAGAGTGGACTGGAAACAAACAGGAGCCGCTCCGACTCCCGAGCGCTTCACTCTGAACATAGCACGCGAATCACACACACACACACGCACACACTCACACTCACGCTCACACACACTCATTCGCACGAACTCATGCAAGGTAAAGTAACGGGAAGCGATCAGTTCATATAGCTAAGTTTAGTGAAAGTTCAAAAGTCCACAAGCCATTAATACAAATTTCCTTCGGTCAATATAACACGCGTCTCCATTAAACGTACAGAATAAGAAAGAGAGAGAGAGAGAGAGAGAGAGAGAGAGAGAGAGAGAGAGAGAGAGAGAGAGCGTCTTCGTCTTGACTGAGGCTCTAAAACAGGTGTGTTTCAGATCGAGCGAGATGGCCATTAGATACAAAACGGGTATGTTTGAGAGAC
Source organism: Parotocinclus haroldoi (assembly GCA_034779995.1). Taxonomy (NCBI): domain Eukaryota; kingdom Metazoa; phylum Chordata; class Actinopteri; order Siluriformes; family Loricariidae; genus Parotocinclus; species Parotocinclus haroldoi. The sequence goes on along the minus strand of JAUZST010070204.1, from coordinate 4,358 downwards.
AGAGAACATTCATTCATTTTCTTATGCGGTTAAGCCTGGCCAGAGTCCTGGGAAAACCGGTGCTTGGCCGGCGGCACAGGGCACCGAATAATCAATTTTAGGGCACACACACACACTCCCACAGACACTCAGACGCACTTATCAGTTAACCTAACACGTATGTCTTAAGGATGTGGAAGGGATGGTGTGGGAGAGTAGCCAAAGTAAACCCACGCAGACACGGGTAACACATGCAAACTTCACACAGACCAAATCAGAGATTGGATGAAACCAGAGAGACTGGAGCCAAGGCGCTACTGCTCCACTTTGCTGCCCTGACAGAGCACATACATGAAAGGCAACTGAATGACAGGTCAAGATAAATCTGTGTGAGACAGAGAAAGTGGTGAAAGAGGTAGAAATTCGGAAGGTATGACAGGTGTAGTACCATTGAGACTGGGCGTTTCTAGACACAATAGGGCACACACAGACCTTGGAGGGTCTGTAGCCTGTAACCCTTCTGCTTGCCATTCAGTCATGGGGACAACAAATCAAAAAGAAGCCGCTTAAACACTATATACTGTACTAGTGCCTATAGTGAATTTGTATGGCATGGCAAATTGTTTTATTGTTATTTTATTCTTGCTTTTTAGTGTTGACTATTTTCCTAGGACTAAAATAAAATGTGAAGCTACAAGCAACTAAATACTTAAATTAAACACTAAAATCGAGAGAAAATCAATGATTAACCACTTTGCAATTGATCGTAATTGCCAATCTCGGCCTGTAACTCTGATAAACCTCATCACTGGATTACAACTGTGCTTTATTAGTGTTAAGGACTCACCATAGCACGTTTTTCATGGTATGTAAACATTTAATTACCAGTGTAGAAGTGACCGAGGGCCATGTCCCCGGATATGGACCAGTTTATTTGACTATTTAGTAGCCAACACAAAAACCACAGAATGCAGCTGTTCTGAGACCAAATGTGTGATGAACACAGGAATCAAGCACAGGACATGGAGTGCTGAGAACACATACACACTCACTGCTATGCTTGTAGTCAAGATAAAACAAGATTATTGAATAATTAATGCCTATTTGATGTTATATTTATTAAAAATAAATTGCATTGTCCTATCCATGCAAATTGGCTATCCAGTTCCCCCATTGTGGGGGTGGGGGAGCCTACATGGTTTGCGGCCCCCAGCATTCTGTATGGAATAGATAAATAATGTTTTATGTTTAGTTCCTTCAAGTTCCTCAGTTCCTCCATGCTTCTTTTGCAAATTGGGAGTCACGTATTCTGATGTTACTGTAGCAGTTATCGATTTTACAGGGATGAGTTGCTAGCTTGACGCCTGATTTGCTAAACCTTTCCGCATCCAGGCAGTACATACATACATACATTCTTCAAACATCCCTCCAATTTAGAGTGACCAGTAAACGCAGTGCATGTCTTTTGAATCTGGAAAGCCATACAGACACAGGGCGGACATGCAAACTCCACACAGTACAAGCCCAAGGTCGAGAACTACTGATCTCTGGAGCAGTTTCAAAGGAGAGTGGCCAGATTAGTTTGAACTGATCAATTGTTAATTCATTTAACATTAATTAATTAATTAATTAATTAATTAATTAATTAATTAATTAATACAACTAAGGTGTGTAGAAGAACATCTTTCAAGCACGTTAAGCCGTGAAGCAGGTGGGCCACAGTAGCAGAAGACACATCATGTACCATCTAATTTTGTCATGAACAACACGTCAGCATGGACTCACCCTGCCTTGTATCAGGGGTTTAGATTGCTAGTGGTGGTATACTGCAGTGTGGGATATTTTCTTGGCACACTTGGGCTTCAAATACCAGTTGAGCATTGTTTAAAGACTACAACCTATCTGGGCATTGTTGCTGATCATGTCTATCTCTTTATATCCACAGTGTACTGCTACTTTCAGCATTATAATGGAACATGTCAGAGCTCAAACCAGTTTCTTGAACATGACAACAAGTTCAGTGTACTTATATCTTCCAGCACCTTTGGGACGTGAGGGAAAGGGAGATTTGCATCATGAATTTGCAGCCGTCAAATCTGTAGCAACAGTGCGATCCTATCCTGTCAATATGGATCAAAATCTCTAAGAAATGTTAGTACATCCAACATCAAGTACTTTTAATGCACTTTTACTCAGGCCGAGGCTTAAACAGAACTAACACAAACAGAAGTAAAATGTCTTCTTGTTCTTTTATGGTTTTAAATATATGATTGCTTCAATTAAGGCTCCAACTCACAATCAAAATTGATTACTCTGATTGTCCGATAAATACGTTTCATATTCAGACAGATAAACAACATGTCTGGAATCTGAACATTAATTATATATGTGGTTGTTAAATCTATAATTTCAGAACCACATAAATTAATATGAAATTGTTGCTGTAACACCTTCCACCTGTCCGGAATAGATTTCCGCTATGTTTTGGAACATGACTGCAAATATTTGCTCTTGTTCAGCAACAAAAGCGTAAGTACACTGATGTTGAATGATAAGTCCTTAATTAGAAACGTACAAATTTGCACTACAGTAGCCAACCGTTTACTGTACATGTTCTATAAAATATTGTAATGAGGAGACGAAGTGCAAGTCATTTATTTACATTTGTGGAAAAAAGATGCAAAAAATAAAATAAAATGATAAATATACGAGGGTCTATATGTTCTTGACAGGTCAGATGACAGTCAAAAAGTGTCAGGTAAGTAGCTCTATTAAAGATGGACAAAAAGAACGTCGAACAGTAAAAAACATAGTATATTTCTATGTATATTTCTCTCTTTATTGGTATTTTAATGTTATTTGAAAACGAATGTTCAATTCGTGATGGTAATTCTTCAATGATAAACATTGGTTGTCTTATTTAAAATTGTTGTTCGGCACAGATTATTAGATTAGAAATACAATACATAATATATAATCCAAGTTATTAAAAGTAAATAGACAAATATGACATCGGTACATTAGACCTTTTGAGTATATTCAAGATAAGGAATACGAAAACTCAGAAAGTCAGCAGTCAAATGGATCTATTCCCTTTGCCCATGTAAAAGTTGAATGTAAGGATGCTTAATAAATGTATTGCTTAATTAAAATTATTATGTAATGATTACTTTTTTTGTACTCACATCAGGTAACCAGTCACTCATTCCACATTCATCGGTAGGTTATATAAGCATTTCTCTTTCTATCACACTATTATTATCTGCTTGCTTTCTATCTATCAGTGGTAGGAAATCTAGGTAATAAAAGAAGACATTTATGAAAGTGAAAACCAAGGTAAAAATCTTTAAGAAGGTACTAATAGATGTTTGTAAAAGCACAGCTGTAACTGAGAGAAGCTGAGCTGAAAATAATTTAAGTTATGAACTAAAGAAGGTAGAGAGTGTCGTAAAGTCACAATCAAACAATGATGTGAGTTGATTTGAGTTTGAGAGATTCAGGAACCATCTCAGCCTTAGTTTGTTGACTTGTTTTGTTTTCCTTTTATGAAGATAAAGTTGGTCATTATTAATATTATATATTGTATTTGTATTGCCATTTTAGATGTCAGCCCTTTGCTGTATTTCTTATTTCTGGGTCAAAAACACCTCATTCCATCATGTAAGACTGTTGGGCTCTTAAATAACTTTACAATTAGATGCATGTTAATTAGTGGGAAAAAAGATCATTCCAACACAGTTATGATTTAAAATGCATAGGTAGCAAGTATAACAAAAGCCAGAGGCATGTGATCTTAAATATAAGTAAGCCATTCCACCCAAATGATTGCCGTTACTGTACCCCACATTACATATATTTCATATAATTAGATTAAAAAAACAACAAGAATAAACAAACACAAAATAATTTATTATTAAGCACCATGTAATCACAAAAGAAAGGTATACTATTTAAACCATAAATAAAACCCGCTGGCTGTGCCTGGTCTCTCAGATTACATTTTACAATTTTTCAGTTAAATCAGAAGTCTTTTTTTCTTGCATTGTTGTCTCACTCCATATTCTATCTTTGCCATTAATCTTTTTTTCACAGGATATCCATATTATTTTAGTTTAAAATACACATTTTACTCCCCAGGTTTCCACTCAATTTGGTTACCCTAATATATTGCCACTGCTGACAATTTTAGAATATACCACAATAATTTGTATTATCTGGATCTTCTGAAGACCATAGGAAGACCATGTGAAGTGTTCTCTTATTGTGTTATCTATGTCAGGTGTCAATCAAAACGTACTATACTTTTTTTTTACCAAAATAACTTTTAGATTTTATTTGTTTATTGTAAAAATACAAGTTTGTTCCATTGTTAGTACATG
>JAUZST010070193.1:0-21935 GCA_034779995.1 Parotocinclus haroldoi | reverse complement strand
CAGTTCAATTAAACACAGCTGGACTCCAATGAAGGAGTAGAACCATCTCAAGAAGTATAAGAAGAAATGGACAGCTTGTGAGTTAAATATGAGAGTCACAGCAAAGGGTCTGAATATTTATGACCATGTGATGTTTCAGTTTTTCTTTTTTAATAAATATACAAAAATATCTACAGGTCTGTATTTTATGTTAAGATGGGATGCTGAGTGTACATTAATGAGAAATAAAACCTTTTTTTTTTTATTTTAGCAAATGGCTGCAATGAAACAGTGAAAAATGTAAAGGGATCTGAATACTTTCCGTACCCTCTGTATGTATTAAAAACAACAAATATATACTATCGCTAGAGAAAGAACTAGACATGTAATTCTTCATTGCTAATACTTGCCCATGCCTCCCCTTGCCTTATAACAGCATCCTGTCAGGTAAGTAATCCACTGATTTTAATGTTTAGTCACCTGGCAGGCACCTTTATCCAGACTGGCTTACAACCGATATCTTACTAATATAATCCAACATATTGTGGGATTTCTGGTTAATATCACAGTCCATACATATTTAGCTATTATACATTTTAGCTAACTCTGCAAGTTAACTGGGTCCACCATTGAGCTAAAGTTTGTACCTATTTCAGCTTGGCAGGTGCTACCATTTGGGCACTGACTCCTCCATGAATTCTATTAAGTGGGTGTGGAAAATGAACGAGTAAAGTATAGTTTGTGGAAGTATGTGGTTATATGTTCATGAATACCAATTATTTACTAATGCTGGTATTTTAAGAATGTTTTTTATTGCCTGTATATTGCCTTTTTGTATAAGATATAGATTAAGTGGTTACATAGTGTTCAAGAAAAACTGTTACAGTAAGAACTATTCAAATAAAACCATTTTCCAATGAAAATCTGCCCTTTCTAAATTAAATGCAGTGCTTTTATGTATTATGATGATTCAGTTTCTTAACTATAAATGTATTCTTTTTATGTTTTTGTAAGTCATGCAGAAATAAATCTGTAGCTAGCTCAGTGAAATGGATGTGTATTTTGTTAACCTTTAAGGTGTACATTCATTCATTCAGGGGGTGGCTAGAGAGAGAAAACAGGCATGGATTGCAGCCAGACCAGAGCTGGTTCCTCATCTCTATGCAGTGGTGGAAGCTGTGGAAAGATTATGTTAAATATGTGAGTGCCATGAACTAGCTAAGGTTTCCAGCAGTGCTCTCTTGGGCAATAGCATTAAATTGTGCTACATTGGTGCTTAAAGTTTGTGAATTTTCTGTATTTCTGCATAAATATGACCTAAAACAACATCAGACAATTTCACACAAAACATTTCACACAGGTACTAAAAGCAAATAAAGAGAACCTAGTTAAACACATTAGACAAAAATATTATACATTTATTTATTGAGGAAAATTATGTAATATTATGTATTTGTGAGTGGCAAATGTATGTGAAGCTCTAGGATTTGCACGTAATTTGAAGGTGAAATTAAAGTCAGATGTTTTAAATCAATAGGATGATAATCAGCTGTGAGTGGGCAGCCTTTTTATTTTGAGAACGGATATCTATTAAAGTCTGCTTTTCACAGCACATGTTTATGGAAGTGTATTATGGCACAAACTAAGAAGATTTCTGAGGCCCTCAGAAAAAGAGCTGTTGATGCTCGTCTGCAGTCATCATGTGGATAAGCCAGAAGGCTATTGGAAGAATGTTTTTGGACAGATTAGTCCAAACTAGAACTTTTTGTTTTAAATTAAAAGGGAAAAGAAAACACTGCATTCCTGCGTAATAACCTTATCCCATCTGTGAAACATGGTGGTGGTAGTATTATGATTTGGGCCGGTTTTGCTGCATCTGGCCCAGGACTGCTTGCCATCATTGATGGAGCAGTGAATTCAGAATTATATCAGAGAATTCTAAAGAAAAAATGTCAGGATATCTGCCCATCTTAACTGAATCTCAAGAGAAGGTGGGTCATGCAGCAAGATAACGACCCAAAACACACAAGTCGTTCTACCAAAGAATGGATAAAGAAGAATAAAGTTAATGTTTTGGAATGGCCAAGTCAAAGTCCTAATCTTAATCCCATGGAAATGCTGTGGAAGGACCTGAAGCGATCAGTTCATGTTAAGAAATCCACCAACATCCCAGAGTTGAAGCTGTTTTGTACGGAAGAATGAGCTAAAATTCCTCCAAGCCGGTGTGCAGAACTGATCATTTAGGTGCAGTTATTGCTGCACGGGGGGGCCACACAAAAAGCAAAGGTTCACATACTTTTGCCACTCACAAATATGTAATATTGGATCATTTCCTTCAATAAATAAATGACCAAGTATAATCTCCTTGTCTCATTTGTTTAACTGGGTTCTCTTTATCTACTTTTAGTACTTTTGTGAAAATCTGATAATGTTTTAGATCATATTTATGCAGAAATATAGAAAATTCTAAATGGTTCATAAACTTTAGAGCACCACTGTATTATGTCCAACATGGTATTAGGTATCATGAAATGCTTTTCTTTGTTTTAGAGGGATAATTATTCCATTGTTGTGGAGCAGCCTGGTATGCAGGGCAGTTATAGAAGGACTCACCAGTCCCCCACACCTATTGAACCAACCTTGGCAAAAACTGGATCAGTGGCTCGATCAATTAGCTCTCCAGGAGAAAAGTCACCAAACAGCACCTGGGAGACCTCAGAAACCACTCCTAACGGTGAGTCTAGTGACACCTGGAAACTGCTCTGGCCTCTAACTCTTCCTGTCACAATTTGTATGATACAACAAATCAGCGTTTTGTGAAGATGTGTGTGAGGTTGTTGTGTTTCCATTAGGGTGATTACAGGTAAATAAACAGTGTACTTGAATACAGAGTTCTAAGTGCAAGGAAAAATATAATATAACTGGCTGTGTAAACTTTACCTGGTATTGAGCAGGCTGTTTTATGTTGAGTACATATTATATTTTGCATGTTCTAATATACTGACAAAAAGGTAAACAAACCAACTTTTTGTCTATTTTTGATATAGTTTCCATAAATAGGTTGTTTGTCAGTTTTAAGAACAGATACACTGGCTTAGTCATTTAATGTGAAATATCTACAGTGGTACTTCAGTTTTCATCATTAACTAGTTCCAGAAGGCTCATTGAGAACTGAATACGATGAGTACTGATAACGTTAGCATAAGGAATAAGGTACATTTAATCAACTCTTTCCAGAACCTTAGAAAATCCACGCTGTATAATTTGTATTTTATATGCTTTAATGGATTTGTGCTGCACAGGGGCTCTCTGATTTATGAAGGGGTTTCCAACAAATCCTCAATGAGTTATTTGTCAAGAACCTTGATGGGATGCTGGTGACATAGGGCCCAAGGCAGTAAAAACACTTGACAGGGCGCCAATCCATCATAGAATGCACACACTCACACATTAAGGACACTTTAGATACACCAATTAACCTAACACTTCTTTGGACTGTGGGAGGAAACCTGAGTACCCAGAGAGGGTACTCACAGGGTCGCCGAAAGTTCACAGGAATGTCTTACTGTGAGGCGGTGGTGCTACCCACCAAACCACCATGCCATGCATAATTAAATAATGTACACAAAAATGAGCAAAGAAAAGCTTTGTGTTTCACTGGGATATGTTAAGATTTGAAAAGAAAAATCCAGCATCTTCCTACTTAAGCCACGTTTTGAATTGTATTGGATAGGTTTGCACAATATCTATATAATGTATAACTCGCTTCTTCATTTTGTCTCAGAATTCAAATATTGGTAGGGCTTTCAATGCCGCCCCACTGTAAATAGAAACAATATCTCTTAAATGTTCATTTGCTGTTAAGCTTTGCAATCAAACGGAAACGCATTGACAAAAAAAACTTGTACACTTAGTTAGAAATGTCAGATTCCTGGGAAAGCTTTGCTGTGTGTGGGTCAAAAATGCCAGTTTGAATCCCTGTCTTTAGAGGCAACATGTCTGGGGACCAACTGCCACATGCAATGGCTTCTCAGATCATCACCCACAGCTGGGGCAGTGGGTCGTTCCACAACAAAGGCAGGATGGAGGCACTCACCATGAGGCCGCTGTACTCGAACCCAACTGTTGTTGGATTCCAAGCAGAACCTGCATTTGTAGCTAAAGGCAATAGAGTCTTGGTTCATAGCAGTCCAAGTTTCCTGTTTGCATGGTGTGAGCTGCTCATGCTGGTCAGTTGATGATGATCAAACATTTATCTCTACTGATGGTCTGTCTGAGCCGTCCAGGGCCTGGTCACTGCATCCCCTTACCACCTGCTCCCACAGCACTGCCCCATCAACTCCTAAAATTTAGCAACCTGCTTCTCCAATGATGTAATCTCTTTCAAAGTTTGTGAACTGGGCAGGATGTCTTCAGAACAAAATTATAGGATATTTCATTTTGAAGCAATGTATGTCCCAAGAGGTATCCTACCCAAATGTAGACCATGAGAGCCTTTTTGTAGACAGTGAGGGAAGTATTTTACCTTTTACCCTGTTGTGGGAAGACCCAATGTCTTTAAAACAATAATAATAATCATCGTTTACATATCTGCATGCAACAAAACTGCACGCCAAGTTTTTTTTTTCTATCTGGGTGCTTCTTTTTTCTCAGTGAGAGTAGCTTTTTTGTCAGTTAGTGTATGTTTACAGTTTGTGTTCATATCCTTGAGCTGTTGTTACAGCCTGGAAAAAACTTGATTAGAGCAAAACAGTTATTGCACTATGATACATGTACATCTTGTGCAATCCTCCTTCTGCTATTAAAGAGTCAATGAGCTCAATATAAATACACCTCGTAGTTGCAGGTTCCAGAGTCTAAGAGCATACCTACAGAATTATCATATTGACCAAGTAGTCAAATCAGGTTTGGGCCAAAATTATACCATTTAACCCTATTATAATGAAATGGAAAGATCATGGCACAGTTTCACAGTGACTTCAACGAAAACTTTCATCAAATATCAATGATAGATTAAGAAAGACAATAATTAAAGATGCAACTGAAAGGCTGAAGGTTACTCTAAAGGAGATAGACATTAGACATTTGCAACTTAGATGGGAAAAGCTTTGCATGGGACAACTCTTTTACAAAACAAACCACAAACTGGGTTTTACGGAAGAGTGGCAAGAAAAAGCCTTTCTTTAAGACAAACATATGAAATCATGTTTATAGAGCGTTAAAATTACTTTGTAATGCAAAACACTGTGTGGTGCAAACCACCACCATTCCCATACTGTAACGTGTGTGTGTGTGTGTGTGTGTGTGTGTGTGTGTGTGTGTGTGTGTGTGTGTGTGTGTGTGTGTGTGGTGTGAGAACACCATGTAGAGGTTTTTCATATGCAAAGGAGTGGTTCAAAAGCAAGAACCTCAAAGTACTGTAGTGGCCAACTCAAAGCCTAAACATCAGCCTGAATGAGAGTATGTGCAATGAAAAATGTGGAAATCGCTGTTCATCAGTGCTGTCTAACCACTCTGGAATAGCTTAAGGGATGCCAGCAGCCTAGGCAAAAATTTCAGAAACAAAATGTGTAAAGTTGGGCAACCCACATCCTAAAAGTTGCAACTGTAATTGTAGCAAAATGTTTTGTGACCAAGTGTTAGATAACAACAAAGCATAAATTAAATACTTTTGTACACGAATACACATTGCTAATAGCATTTGTTTGTAGTATATAAATGTTATAAATTGTAATAAATTATCTCTACATAAATTTGAAAATTGAATCAATGTATGATGGCACTTTCTCAGGTCAGATACCGCATGTCAGCTCATCTGCCACAGACATTTGTTTTGCTCGGCAGCACAACGTTGCAGACACCAGTAACCAGTGTTTTGCCTCCATTAACGGCCACCTGCCCAACCACCTGGCTACTCAGAGGCCTGGTGCCATCGACAACCAGCCCCTAGTTACTACTGAGCCAATGAAGGTACCTGGATGTGAGGTTTCTTAACTAATGCATTTCCTAAAAAGTCAATTATGAGCCGTGTGAAAACAGTTTGGGCATGTTGAAAAGCTTCTGTTCAATATTATTAATGAGCCATGCTCAATAATCTTTCTTATTGCTATGCCAGCTTACAGTTGAATTGATGCCAAATTCTACTTGAACCTTGGCCAAAAGACTGAATTTGACTATAAAATGAATTAAGTTAGATTGCCATCTTGTAATACCTTTTAAGTAGCAGGATTGAAGAATATGTGATGCTGTGACATTGACTACAATGAATCACTGTGTGTGAGGCTCAGTGTGTAATTGGTGTTGTTTGACACACTGTAATAACACCTTGTCCTGCTTACTGACTCACTCTTACTTTAAGTCCAATTATATACCCATATTCAGTGCAGTCACAACAAGTCATTCTTTTTTTCTACATGTGCCAGGCTTCAGCATGTTGTTGACATTGAAGTGATTCAGCAGATGATCCAGTGTCATAGGTGTTATGTTGAATTTCAAGCAGCTGATGTTTTAGCTGAAGTTCACATGCGTTACTGGAAGTTGTTTCTTTGTAAAATTGCTTAAAATGTTGGGGTTTTTTTTTTTTTCGTGTAAGGCACCTTCAATAACCATGGAGGGTGGGCGCTTGAGAAGAACCCTAGATCTGAATGCTGGCCAGGACTTTGAGACAGTACCAGAAGCAGTATGGAGGGCACTTTACCACTGGTATGGAGCCAATCTCAGTCTGCCCAGACCGGTATGTGTGCCAGGCTTCATTGCTAATTCCAGCATTTTAAGAAACATACTCATATTGGAATATTGAATTCCTAAAACACCTCTGCAGTGTTACCAGGTTTAAATTGTTTAATTGTTCAAATTGTTTCATTGTTTCATGTACTATAAGTGCACCTGACAGTGTTTGCTCTTGGTTAATGTGCCACTATAAGTAAAGAAACACAGATTAGATGCATATACACACACTAGCAATGTCAACAAATTTACAGTTGTTTTATTTATTTTAAATTTTAAGAGGCATTAAATAATAGATTATCCAGGTTAATCCCGAAGTGTTCAGTACTCTTCAAGATAACGTTTTTGGCGCTGCCGTCTGCCTGCTCTCGTCAGTTTGGCTCTGTTTTTCTGTCTGCAGGTGATCAAGTCTGTCAACACAGACCAGGCGGAACTAGAGCTGTTCCCTCGTTATTTGCTTTTCTTGCGGCAACAGCCAGCCACACGCTCCCCCCAGTCCAATATCTGGGTTAACATGGGTATGAGCAGCCTGCGAATGTTCCCTCCACACTTTCCTCGAGGTAATGTAAGCCCGCAGCAAGAGAGAGGCTCCCTTCACTGTTCTGGTGCAAACTAATCTCCTAAAACTCCTTCAAAGGGGATTTGGGCCAGCAAATTAGTGACTGGCAGCACTGAAATCCCAGTTTCTGATCAATCCCAGCACCCATCTCTGCCTATTATGCATGTACCCACTGGTTTGCTCAGCAGCAGCGATACAGTTCATTATTTTTTTGGTACTATTTGGTTATGGAGCTCATTACCAGGTTTCCTGAGGCATTGTGTTGGTGAGCATTATAGATCCAGTAATTACATTTAGGCTATTTGATGTTGTAGTGGGCTGCTCAGATGGTTCACATCTCAGTCACCACTTCTCCTCCTGCTGTGCTTTGTAGGAAGATATGGGTGCTCCACTACAGATGATTGCTTCTAATGATGCTGCACATGGGATTTAGGGTATTAACATTAAACACTGTTAATCAGTCTCCTTGTACTGATATTTATCTAATTTATTTATGTGCTTCTACTTCTACTTTTTACTGGCTTTGTTTGTATCTCTCAAACTAATTTTCAATTGGTTCCTATAAAATTGCCTATGCCCTTTCTTGCTGCTACCTTACAACTAATCCTTGTAATTGGCTGAAGGTGTTCAGTGTTTATGGCAGTGTACTTGGCATTTCTTTGTAGACAGTGAACACAATATAGACTGCATTAGAGTATATCCATTACAAGAACAACAGACTATGATTTATGAAATTGTATGTTAAGTGATGTTGGTTTTTCCACTCTCCCACAGGAAACGTGCCGTCTCCAAATGCTCCTCTGAAGCGTGTGCTAGCCTACACAGGTTGTTTCAGTCGAATGAGCACTGTTAAGAACATCCATGATTACCTGTCTCAGAGGTTACGCATTAAAGAGGAAGACATGCGTCTATGGCTCTACAACACTGAGGTTAGACATTCTGGAATGCCCATGTGCTACAGCTTATATCTGTTTGGCTGTACTTTGGAAAATGACTCGTGATGTAAAGCTGTCGCACCATGCTCTAAATAAGCATCCGTGTTGTTCTGCCTAATGGTTGGATATGGATGAGATGTAATTATTTGCTGTTCCTCTAAAATCATCTTTTTAGAATTACCTCACTCTTCTGGATGATGAAGATCACACTTTAGAAAGTTTAAAAATTGAAGATGAGCAGCATTTAGTGATTGAGGGTATGTCTGTGACCTTTTTCACCTCATGTTAAGATTTTTCTCTTTCAACAAGTTGAAACAATTCATTCTCAAATGATTTTCACTCACTAGTTCGAAACAAAGATATGAGCTGGCCAGAGGAAATGTCCTTCATTGCTAACAGCAGCAAAATCGACAGGCACAAAGGTAACATCAGGTCTTGGAATTGATTAATTCTCATTCATATAGGTTCATACGTATGTTGTACAACCCGATATTGGGAGACCGCATGCAAAATGGAAGATTAAAAAGATTTACTTAGATTTACATTTAATTGCAGACAGTATACAGCCAAAATATTTCTTGGTATATATATAGTTCACTTCCCTTCTTGCATTTCAGGCCTGTAACATATTCCAAAAAAGTTGACATGAGTTAATTAAGGGTTATTAATTATGTCAAAAATAGACTGCTCACAAAAGTTAGGGGATACTTCAAAATGAAATTTCCCATAATAAAATATCCCCTAATTTTTGTGAGCGGTGTACAAAATATTTAAAAATACTAAATAATAAGCCAAGATGGGCATCTCGTTGAGGATCTCCAGTTTGTCAGCAAAGGATTTTCTTTAAAAAAAAAAAAAAAAAAGTATTCCTCGTTGGAAGAGATTTACATACATTATTTCAACCTTTTATTTCAACCTCTACAACCATTTTTTTATTTCTTTTTTGGCTTGTTTTTATTGACTTGTCCTTAGAAATGTCCATGTCTAGTCTTGTACAGTACTTTTCTGCATGAATCCTAACATTACAGAAGTGTAAATGACCTTTGTCACAGACATTGACCCAACCCCATACCATAACACACCCTGGGTTTTGGTTGCTGATAACAGTCTTAATGGTCCTTTTCATCTCTGGTCTGAAGCACAGCCTTTTCCAAAAAAGATCTGGAACACTGATTCATCTGACCAAAGTAAATGTTTCCACTCTGTGATGGTTCATCCTAGATGCCTCAGTCAATGCTGTTTCTGTGTCAATTGTTAATGTAACTCCATATTGTAGTGCTTATTGCAATAATTGCTTACCCATGTCCCATCAGCTATTGATAAATGATGGTTCTTGATGTGGTGCCATCCGAGAGATCAAAGATCACAGGAATTTAGCTTAGGCTTGTGCCCTTGTGGATATTCAGTCTTTGAGGAATATTGTTATTAAACACAATTTTATCACACATTTGTTGACCACTGGAGATCCTGTAGACACACCGTTGTTCCTAAACACTCTTTTGTGGATACTGTTATTTTCTTTAATAAGAAATTAATGTTTGAAATTACATTATTATTTAGTTTTTTTTTCCTCTTAATACTAGCCCTAAATTGCCATTGGCCAAATTGTTTGCAATGTGTTGCATGCATAAAATGCAGCAATGGGTGTTTATTAACAACTGAACTGAAGTTGACCAGACAAAACATGAAATATATTACTTGACAAAAATAAGGCACTCAAATAAAAATGTCGGATTGCTGCAAAACTCAGAATGCAGTTACATCTCACGCAGATATGTAAATAATTACTGCTGTCAGTCATGCCACAAAATGACATAAAATTACTTTCCTCACTGTCTATAAAAAGGCACTCTGAGTATACATGACCTGTCTGCCTCTATTCCCAGACATATTTCCTCTTGTATCCAGGCTAGAGGCAGCCTTACAGGATCCCAGATCCTCCTTTCAATTGTACAGTTTTCCCCAATAAACTTTCCTTTTGATGTGCTATTGTAATCAGTTACATACATCATCATTCATGTTATACATATAAAGTTCAATACATACATTCAATTTCAACTGCTTGGTCAGTTATTTTGCCAGTAAGTGTATGTTAAGTTTAAGTATTTTAAGTCTGCAGTGAAATACAAGTCAAAGTAAAAAATATTTTGCCTTTATATAAATCAAAGTTGGTCATGAGTACGTAATTACATAGCCAAGGCAATGGGAAACTGATAGCATTCTGTATTTGTCATGTTTGTAATATTGTGCAAATTGAAATCAGAAAGGGCAATTAGTCAAACAACGCATGTCCACAATGATCTAGTTCCTTTCCATGTCTAGTCCAGTGTGTCTTTGTTTTTGTTGCATTTGACTTTTGAAAGTGAAATTGTGTTAAAACACATTCTAAAGTCCCTACAGAGAAAGGTGCTACAGGCCTGAGTAACCTGGGGAATACATGCTTCATGAATTCCAGTATTCAGTGTGTAAGCAACACCAAGCCTCTCACTGAATACTTCATCTCAGGAAGACACCTCTATGAGCTCAATAGGTGAATAACTAAAACAGATGTAAAGTTTTAATTCAGGTGAGCATAAATGACAAAAGTTTTAAAAGTCCTTTTGCTTTTACAGAACCAATCCCATTGGAATGCGAGGACATATGGCCAAATGCTATGGAGATTTGGTACAAGAACTCTGGAGTGGAACACAAAAAAATGTTGCACCTCTGAAGCTCAGGGTGGGCATTTTTACTACACTTTTATCATTACATTTCTGATTGCTTTCGCAGTACACTTTCCAATGTTTGTGCCATATTTGATGCAGTGGACGATAGCAAAGTACGCACCAAGATTCAATGGCTTCCAGCAGCAGGACTCTCAGGAGCTGCTGGCATTCTTGTTAGATGGGCTCCATGAGGATCTAAATCGAGTTCATGAGAAGCCCTATGTAGAACTAAAGGACAGCGATGGACGGCCAGATTCAGAGGTGGCCACTGAGGTCAGTTACAAGCTATTGGGCTGCTTTCCTCTTTTGTACATCTGTTACCGAGGCCAAGACTTTAAATACTATATGTTACACTGCCACTATATGCCAGACTGAATGTATTGTGTAACTACATATGCATTTTATCGTTTGATCTTCATTGTTTCTATATCTGACTGAAAATATATAAATTTTTTCTGTTTGATTTTACCCTGGTATTTTTGGGCCCGTTAGCTGTAGATATAACATGGCACAAGTATGAAATAAAAATGCAATTGTGGTAGATGTGCTGCTAAAGGGCTCATTTTAAATACTTGAACATTTTAATTCTATGACAAAAAATGCTAACAGCATTGCATTTCGATTATTGACCATAATCTCTTTAATGCCTTTGTTTTTAATAGATGATTGAGTAGGAATGTAACAATGCATCGCCATCCAAAAATGGGAAGATACATTTTCTGTCTAATTGGATTATACTTGAGTATAAACGCGCCCTTTTAATGAGTTAATTATTTTCTTTTAGTGAGGAGGGTATCAATTTTACAGGTGACAATCATAAAAACATCAGTATCACACCAGCATACCCAAGAGTGGATGTTAGAAGGCACACGGTGAAAATGACTCAGCTAAATCTTTAAGTTCTCGATGAGCCTTTATTGTACATAAATTGATGCAGCATATTGAAAATGGGACCGAAGTCTTAAAAACTGTAAATAAAAAAAATTGCGGTGTCTTGGTTAACTATAAAAAACTTGTATGTACAGTAATTGAAATGTAATAAGACGAGAACAGAAACTGGTGTAACTCTTGGGGAAGTTTTTTTGTTTGTGATCATTGTCTATATGTGGTCAGTAGAGGTTAGATTAGAAAGAGTTTAGGGTTAACTGTATCATATGTTTGTGTGTATGTGTGTAGGCCTGGGAGAACCACTTGCGAAGAAATCGTTCTATTGTAGTAGATCTTTTCCATGGCCAGCTCAAGTCCCAAGTCAAGTGTAAAACATGTGGTCACATCAGTGCTCGCTTTGATCCCTTTAATTTCCTCTCCTTGCCTCTTCCCATGGACAGCTCCATGCACTTAGAAATCACAGGTGAGAGACAGCTCTAAAACAACACTTAAATCCTCTGGTCTACATGAACTCATTGATGGCTCTGTGTGTTTTGCAGTCATTAAACTGGATGGCTCCACCCCTGTTCGCTACGGTCTACGCCTGAACATGGATGAGAAGTACACAGGCCTAAAAAAGCAGCTGAGTGATCTGTGTAACCTTAGGCCAGAGCAGATCCTCCTGGCTGAGGTCCACTCTTCCAACATCAAGGTGTGCAGAGCAGCACACCAGCTTTGACCAGCTGAATCATGAAACATGACTGTAATGTGGATGCAAAGTCAATGGTGTTTCTGAATGAGGAATACTGTATACAGTACTTATATGTACTGCTCACAAAAATAAGGGCATATTTCTAAATGAATTGTCCCATGATGGGCTATCCCATAATTCTTGTGAGCACTGTATAACATAATTTCATATGTGCAACATATAAATGCTGCAGTGCAATCAAATCAAATCACATCAGCAACAAATTATTTATCTGAAACTTTCACTTATGCGGTCAAATTGGCAAATTATTTAACTCTAAAATCTCTTTTGGTATTTGAATGTTTTCACTATAACTTACATTGGTTTTAACAATTCTAGTAATTACACATGTAAACATTTATTTATACTTGTATAGCTTTTGCCTTGTTTCTGCTTCTGCCTAGAACTTTCCTCAAGACAACCAGAAGGTACGTCTGTCTGTGAATGGCTTCCTGTGTGCATTTGAGATCCCTGTACCTGGGTCTCCCACCTCTATCACCTCTCTAGCACCAGTAGGTACGGAAGACCGTTCCGTTTTTTCTGCAAACCTTCTGTTTTTGTAAATATATTCTCTTGTGTGTCATGCTCCCTGCTCTGTATATTTTTTACATAGACACTGCATTGATGGCAAATGGCAAAGCTCAAAACAGCCATGCTGAGAAACCTGGCCAGGTTCCCAATGGTACAGCTGGCATGCCTGTGCACAGTTCCTCTGTGAGAAGTGTGGAAAATGGCATGGCAAGCACTGTGGTGACCTTTGGATCAGAAAAAGCCCTTGCCAATGGCATTCCCAATGGCCATGCTGCACCAGTTCAGGACAATCCCTTCACTGGCTACATCATTGCCATGCACAGAAAGATGGTAATAGAATCTCACACATTAAATAGGCTTTAATTAGTCTGTTTATTATCTGTATTATATTATAGTCTGACTGTGTCTTCTATAGATGAGAACAGAGCTGTACTTCCTTTCATCTCAGAAGAACCGGCCAAGTTTGTTTGGCATGCCTCTTATTGTGCCCTGCACAGTAAACACCAGCAAGAAGGACCTCTACGATGCTGTGTGGATCCAGGTGTCCCGTCTGGCCAGTCCTTTGCCCCCCCAAGAAGCCAGCAATCATGCCCAAGACTGGTCAGTCAGTCATTTTCTGTGTTTTGCAATGTTTATACTTTATGCCATGCTATCCCTCCAGGCAATAATAAGATACCTCCAATTTACTATGTTGCCACTAGTGCTCTAAACTCTTAGCTAACTCTTTGCTTTAAGAAACAGGAGTGGTTATTATGCTAATACATTCAAACGTAGCAGGAGCAACTTTATCCAGCTGCCAGCAAAAAAGGCAATCTAATTGGCTGATTTCATGCTCATGCTGATTTGGGTTATGTAGGGGTTTTAAATGTTAAATCTCGTAGATTGTTACTAAGCGCAGCTGAACTATAGTAGTGCAGTAGTCAGATTGTATTAATTACAGATAGCTCAAATACTCAAATCACTTTGTGAGAAACAACCAGGAATGTGTTTACATGGATTGAATAATTTAATGATTACAGAAAGAGGGGAAAGCTCTGGGTTTTCATAACTCGGGCAGTAATCGGATTTCTGCTTTGCAACCAGCCAATAATTAAAAAAATTCTAGATTGGAGTATGCTGATGATCATCATAAATCCGACTATTAAGATTATTAAGTGCATGTAAACACTAAGTTATCTGTCTCGTTACCAAATGTTATAATATGATATCTAAAGTATGATTACAGCAGTGGAGTAGTTTTGTCACCTTCTAATTCTCATGGATAAAGTGGACAGACAGGCACTTTTGTCTGTAAATATTACAATAACTTACAATTTAATTCTTACAAAGAACAGTATGGAAAATCCATATAAAACATTTTACATGTACATTTACTTTAGATTACAATATGAACATGAGATTTTAGATATTTTAGATTAGCTATTTATTTTATGTTTTGTCTAAGCAACTTAATTTCATTTGTTAATAAACATCCATTCCTGCATTTCAGAACTGCTACGCATTCCAAAAAACATTTGGATTAAGTATCGAAATGTAAAAAACAGTGTATCTCATATAAAGGTTGGAAGAGCTTTGGATATTTCTGTCCCTGTGGTAAATAATATTAGTAAAGAATTCAAGGAATTGGTAGGAATTTAGTGCATAAAGGTCAAGGGTGCAAGCTTAAGCTGAATGCCTGTAACATTTGATCCCTAACATGTTATTCAGCAGTAGCTGATATACCCACATGGTCAAACATAGGTATTACATTTACATTTACAACATTTAGCAGACGCCCTTATCCAGAGCGACTTTCACAGAAATATGTGAGGTTAATTGAAAGATGTATTATTAAATAATATAAATTATTTGTTTTCTTGAGGTTTTCTTGAGCTATACTGCAACCAAAGTGTTCTATAGCCGTTTTGCTGCTTTGCTGCTGTGAGTTGCCAGATTACGATGAGTTATAAGTTGTACAGTCTTACAGTGGGTTGCAATGGTGGGTTAAGGGCCTTGCTTAAGAACCCAACCCTGGCAGAGGTGGGATTTGAACCCAGGACCATCAGGTCCAGTGTCCAGGACCTTAACCGCTAGGCTACCACAGTATTACTGTATTACAGTATTACTTACTGTGAAAAAAACGTTGTCTCAAGATAACCATGAGAGCTAGGATAGAGCATCACACAGTGGAGATGTGTTTTATGGTCAGTATAATCAGTGTTCCAGGTCCAGGCAAAATTACAAAGTAGAAAATGCCTTACTGTCACAGCTTTTATGAAATGTGTTGCCTGAAATATAGGAAATTATGTTTATTAACAAATAAAGTTAAGTTGACCAGACAAAACATGAAATATCTCTGGTTTATACTGTCTGCAATAAAATAAAAGTCAATGTAAAGGCAAGAAACAAAGTGCATTTCTTATATGCATTTGCCATGCTTTCCCAACCTCTTTTAAAAAAGAAAGGAAGAATTCTTGATGAAATTCTGAATAAGATGAATAGAGTGTAATGTTGACTTGCATAATGATGGATCAGTGTTATTATGGTTCAAAATAACAATAAAAAACAGGGCACACTACTGCATCTGAAAGTTTGTGTACAACTTGAAACAACTCTGAGTAATAAGCTTTAGTCATGTCTGAGGTGTATGTAATTAGTCCCTACATGAGCAACTATCCTGGAGAATCCTTGACTATGGAGTTCTCTAAGGCTCCCTATAATGTCTAGCACTCTGGCTCCCAGAGTAACGTAACTGTACGTACTGTTGTCCATAAACGGATAGATAGTTTCACATGTTGCAAGAAAGTGTCACCTGTGAACAGAGTTCTTTAAACATGTTTCACTGGGGAGAGTAAACCTGTCTGACACGTGAATAGGTGAAGTGCGTTGCTCTTTTGAACTAGCCTTATAACTAGTTCTCTGAACTGTCACTCACTTACCCTGCTGAGAGGGCACTGCTGGAATGGGGGTACTAACTTAATCCTGTGGCATCAATATCTGCTAAACTAGGAACTGAGAGAAGCTGAGCTGGTCCTCTTTTATGTCGTAATGTGTGGGAATAAAACATTAGTAATTTCCTTCAGACTAGCTACAAGACTACACCAGTAACAATTAAAATGAACACTAATTATTATTTTACATTTAAACTATGTTCTGCATTTTCTTGAAATGTATTTATGCCAGAGATCCATTCACGACATTCAAATGAATGAAGACACTGGTCTACAGTCGTGGCAAAAAGATTTGAGAATGGCACAAATTTTGCTACCTCAGCTTTTTTAGAACCTTTCGTCAGATGTTTATATGGTATAATGGAGTACAAATAATTAATATTTGCATTGTCGAAACGTCCTTCTTGCAAGCAAAATCTTGAATGATGGCAACCCATTCTTGCCTAATAAGTGCTTGGAGTTGATCAAAATTTTGGGGTGTTTTGTTTGTCCACCTTCTTTAAGAAGATTGACTACAGTTCTTAAATGGGGTTAAGATCTGGGGAGTTTCCTGGACATGTACCCAAAATGTAGCCTCTTAGTAATTAATTTTGCCCTTTGATATGATGCTCTATTATTCTGGAAAAACCTAAATAAAAAGTAATTGGTCAAGTTAGTCTTGGAGTAAATTTTGATACCATTGCTGCTTCATGTCTTATTTATTGTATGTGAAAACAGCTACATAACATCACATCCCATTGACTCAGTAAGTCCTCTGACGTGGATGCAGTACTTAAAAGCTCCTTGTCCAAACGGAAATAGCAATCATCAGCATGGATTTGAGACTCTCACCACACCATTAAGAGATTCTCTCTGACCTTTTGTTTATTTCGTTTTGCATATTCAACATATGTAAGATCCATGACTACTTAACAAGGTACCAGCCTAGAGACTTTTGAATATTTGACATTTATTCTTTCATTTTCTTATCCAGTTCATCTTGGTCAGGGTTGTGGGAAAGTGGGTGCCTAACCAGTAGCACAGGGCGCAAGTCAGGAACGACCCTAGACAGGGCACCAATCCATCATGGGTCTCATACAATCATATACTGTGGACATTCTAGAAGCATCATTTAACCTGACATGCATGTTTATGGAATGTGAGACAAAACTGGAGTACCTGGAGTAAACCCACACACAGAGACTGGGAGGACTTCACATAGGCAGAGGACGGAATTGAACTAGATCGTTGGAGCTAGTTATATGTATATAATGTATAACCCACATTCTCTTGAGATTAAGTTCAAAAACAGATGATCCTTTCCTTTAGAATTTGCAGGTATAATTCGTGATTTATTGTTATGTCAATAATGGCAGGCTCTCCTGGCCCAAATGGTGCAAAGCATGACCCAATCATGATACTACCACCACCATGTTAGACAGCTTGTGACAGCATTAGATTTTTTTTACTTATGCTTTATTTGCTCAGAAGTTACTTTGTGACCATGTGGACTATTAAACATCATAACGACGGCCTTGAATTTCCTTAATTTGTGCAGTTTGTGTGGATTAATGGGGATCATTTGTTTGTGCCATGATAGACTTCCACAAAGCCTTTGTGAAACTCAGCCTTTGATAGCTCACTATTCTTTAAATACAACAGGGTGCCAACTCTGATCTCATTTTAAAAGGAGTTCTCTTTATCTACTTAAGGACCGAAAATCAGGTGATGTTACATAATATTTATGTAGAAATCACAAACGTATTCACCATTGGTTGATAGATTTGACCCACTAAAATCAAGCTAAATCAAGTCAGTTTGCAACTTGATGACCTTGCACAAAAGTAGGTAATTTTTATCAACTAAGAGACAGTGTTTCTTAAAATTTTTAAATTTGTAAATTGCTTGTGAAAATTGCTTTAGCAGGAAATGACTACTATAAGTCATATAAGTTTTTCCATGTTTCTGCATTCCCAGTAACAAATACTGTGTTGTTTCAAATCGTGCCTTCTTGCAGTGATGACAGCCTGGGTTACCAGTACCCTTTCACGCTCCGGGTTGTGCAAAAAGATGGCAACTCTTGTGCTTGGTGCCCATGGTACAGGTCAGTCATTCCTCATCTAAGCATAGGTGTGCTAGTGTAGTTTGTATTTATGAGTTTCATATGAACAGCAAGTAATTATATCTCTATTGTCTCTGGCAGGTTCTGCAGGGGCTGCACAGTGGAGTGTAATGAAGAGAGGGTGTCATTAGGAAATGCCTATATCGCTGTGGACTGGGACCCCACAGCTCTGCACTTGCGTTACCAAACCTCCCAGGAAAGGGTATGTGCCATAAATGTGCATTTATGAGCAATCTTTTGAGTAATCACTATAAATGTAAACTGATATATTTCATATTAATATTTACTAATACTAATATTGCAAGATTTGACATAAAAACACATGCAAAACAATGCTGGAAACAGTGAAGTTCTAAATTATTTGCAAATTTGTATTATGGATAGCGTTTGGCTCATGGAGATTACCCAGTGTTTTTGAGTATTAGAGGAGATTTGCTACAGTCCCACAGAGCTGAGAAAGTATTTGGAAGGATAAATACCAATACTGCAATTTTACCATATGAGTGGATAATGACAATACACTACAATACAAACAATGCATTTATCACTTTTTAGCACACACAACAAACAAATGAGCAATTATCTGAACTATACCACTTTAATGCAAACTTTATTTGGTAGTTTTATAAGGAATATGTTGTCCTACCAGCAAAGCCATGTAACCTATGGAATTGTTTACAGTTCTGTTCTCTATAGGCTAATAGTGCTGTATGTGGTATTTAGAATGTATTAATTTTTGGTTCGGAGACCATTTCTTAATTACACAGCTTAAGTACAGGCAACTCACATGGTTAAGTAACAAAGTTGCTATTAACAGCATTAAAAATGATTGTTATTTATGCTTTCATTTTGACAGGCCTGATAAACACTCGAACTGTCCAATATGAAAAGTCAGAGTGGTGGCAATGAAGACAAATATTCAACAAAACAGATTTGTCAGTTTATGAATAGATTTTTTTTATCTGTAGATAGTGGAGGAGCATGAAAGTGTGGAACTGAGTCGACGTGCCCAAGCTGAGCCCATCAGTCTGGATAGCTGCCTGAAGGCCTTTACCAGTGAGGAGGAACTGGGCGAGGATGAGCTCTACTACTGTTCCAAGTGCAAAACACACTGCCTTGCCACCAAGAAATTGGACCTCTGGAGGCTGCCACCCATACTGGTTAAAATAATCATCTTTTACCATTTACCAACAGTTCAAGTCATTGGATGCATTGATGAATGGGAAAGAGTTATTTTTCTTTCATCATTTAGATTGTTCATCTGAAACGTTTCCAGTTTGTGAATGGTCGCTGGATTAAGTCCCAGAAAATAGTAAAGTTTCCAGGAAAGCAATTCAAACCCAGTGCATTTTTGGCCCCACGTGCAACGGTCCAGAGTGCCTGCAGTCTGCAAACCCAGAGCGAATGTTTGGTGGAGGAGCTCCAGAAACTGCACAGCAGAGACTCCTCAGTGTCTTCCATCTCCACTACTACTGTGGTCAGCCCTCCAATGTCTGGCAGAGGTCTGTCTCCACAAAATGTCTCTGTGTTAAATCCATAATTGATACAGCATTGTTTTTTTGTTTATTCTTCTCTATAAAACATTAAATGGTTAGTTTGATAGTAAAATGAATTTATTCACCTGTTTTATCCAGCTACACCAAGTTCAGTTAGGAGGGTAAGCAGTCCCATTAGCAGAAGCAACAGCCCCAATAGCAGCCCCAAAAGCCCAGCCCGGAGACAGGGACGCCTACGTCTGCCTCAACTGGGCAACAAACATCGACTCTCCAACAGCAAAGAGAACCTGGAAAACAGCAGCAGCGGCTGTAAGGAGAGTGGTTTAGAGCCCGAGCCCAGATTGGTAGGAGAGGTGGAGCCTCGAGGGACAGGAGCTCCTCAAGATCCCAGCACACACAATTCTGCCTGGTCACTGGATGCCACCAGTACTGACTCTGATGTCATCATGGTGAATGGGTTTAGCTCAGACAGCAGCCAAAGCAACGCACAGCCTGAAGCTAGTACGGAGATGGACATTACATCTCACCAAAGACACAACATCTGTCTGGAGCCCATTTACAACTTGTATGCAATTTCGGTATGTCGTTCCTTTCTATGCTGAGTAGGTTTAGTGATGGTTTTTATTGTTGAACTGATATATGTAATCATCAATCACTTTATTAGCTACACTTCCTTGTTTCTTTCATTGTCTATTTTATCAATTCCACTTACTTTATACAACTTTATACAACCGACCAATTCCAATTGATTGGGACGTTGTGTAAAACTTAATATAAAAACAGAATACGATGATTTGCAAATTATTTTCAACTCATATTCATTTGAATACACTATAAAGACAAGATATTCAATGTTTAAAAAGATAAACTTTTATTATTTTTTGCAAATATTCACTAATTTTGAATTTGTTACCGGCAACACGTTCCAAAGAAATTGGGACAGGGGCATGTTTCCCACTGTGTTACATTAAAACACTTTAAACAACACTCATTAAGCATTTGGGAACTGAGGACACTAATTTTTGAAGCTTTGTAGGTGGAATTTTTTTCCCATTGTTGCTTGATGTACAACTTTAGTCCAGGGTCTCCGTTGTCATATTTTTGTGGCGCTTCATAATGCGGCAAACATTTTCAGTCTAGTACCCAGACTCTTTTATTATGAAGCCATGCTGATGTTCACACTGATAACAGTCCGGACAATCTTTTTCCTCTTTGTCTCAGATGACACAAAGTCCATGATTTCCAAAAACAAATTGAAATGTGGATTTGTCAGACCACAGGACACTTTTCCACTTTGCATCAGTAAATCTCAGATCAGTTCGGGCCCAGAGAAGCCGACGTTTGATTTTTTTTTTTGGTCTTTTGCTTTGCATGGTAGAGCTTTAACTTGTACTCGTAGATGAGGCGATGAACTGTGTTCACTGACAGTGGTTTTCTGAAGTGTTCCACAACTGTTTTCAATTAACCTGTTCACCTGTGGAATGTTTCAAACAGGTTTGTTTTGAGAATTTCTCAACTTTCCCAGTCTTTTTTTGCCCCTGTCCCAACTCTTTTGGAACTTGTTGCAGGCATCAAATTCAAAATACGTGAATATTTGCACAAAAAAAACCTGTTTTCTGTTTTAACATTAAATATCTTGTCATTGTAGTGTATGCAATTGAATATGGGTTGAAAGGTATTTCAGTGTATTGTGTTTTTATGTTTGTTTTATACAACGGCCCAACATCATTGGAATTTTGGTTATAGAAACAATTTATAGTTCTACAATTACAGACTGTTGTCCATTGGGAGGGTCCTGAAGATCAAAGATGGACTACAGTTTGTAATTTCAGGTAAGTGATAAGTGTAACTGATAAAATGGTATAATGACTATACAAGGAAGTGTATTTAATAAAGTGAGTGGTGAGTGTTATAGTACTTCCATAACCACATTTTTCTGTAAGTAACTACACCTGGGACAAACATTATATATATACAGTGGGTATGGAAAGTATTCAGACCCCTTTAAATGTTTCACTCTTTGTATCATTGGAGCCATTTGCTAGAATAAAAAAGGTTAATTTTATTTATCATTAATGTACACTCAGCATCCCATCCTGACAGAAAAAAACAGACGTAGAAATTTTTGAAAATGTATTAGAATAAAAAAAAATGAAATATCACATGGTCATAAGTATTCAGACCCTTTGCTCAGTATTTAGTAGAAGCATCTTTTGAGCTAGTACAGCCCTGAGTCTTCTTGGGAATGATGCAACAAGTTTTTCACACCTTGATTTTAGGATTCTCTGCCATTCTTCCTTACAGATCCTCTAAAGTTCTGTCAGGTTGGATGGTGAATGTTGGTAAACAGCCATT
>JAUZST010070182.1:0-21935 GCA_034779995.1 Parotocinclus haroldoi | reverse complement strand
TGTGTATATTTGACTGGTGTTGAGATGAACTTGACGTGTTCGGATATAACCTTGTGTGTGTCGCTGATATGTACACTGATGCCAATAACGACGTTAAAGAAGCCAATTAAACAAACAAGAAAACCTCTATAAGACCACATTGTGGTGATGGACCTTTGACTTTGTTAGTGGCATGTTAGTGTGTGTTATGTTGACAATGCTGTCTCAGTGGTGTAGTTCTGTACTACTAATCTGAGCACAGTATTTCTGTTCCCACAAAGTCCCCACTGTTGGATGCTTAGGAAAACCCTTAAGCTTTAACTGCTCAGCTAAGCTGCAAGATAGGGGCATATGCTAAAAATTGGTACAACTGCATAAAGCACAGGAGCACGTTAATAATCACCTACACTTAGATAGAATGTGTAGGGATGCTGCCGGTAACTATAGCTATTGTATTATTAAAGATCTGGCTCTTCATACGTGCATTGTGCTGGATTTACTTTGGAAAGTGTTGTTGTACCTGCATTTAAAAATCTTTTAGCATGTGATATACGTATAACAGCACCAATTACTTCCATACCAGGATCACCAGTTTGATGAGAATCACCAAGCACCTAAATAATATCTGGTAAAAGGTGGTACTGTTTGGGTCCCGTTCTGGTAACAGACAATGTGGAAAATATGCATTGTGTGCATACCAATAGTAACTGTATACGGTAGGTGTTTCTGGTAAAAGCCCAAAAACGGAAAGAGTTCAGAAAGGGACCACATGGAAAATGCAAATAAAAAAAGTGTCTTGTACATTTACTTTGACTTTTTTTCAGACAGTATAAACCCTATATGTTTTATGTTTTTTAATTTTGTATTTCAGGTCTGCAACACATGGGTAATTTATTTAGGATATTATAAATAATATATATTTTAATTTAGGGTACAAAAAAACACAAATAATGAATTGATTTCAACTGGGTTATGTCAACAGGTGATTATAATTATGATTTGGTACAAAACCGGTATTTTGGAAAATATGCCATCTTGAAGGCAGCATATGTTTACAGTACATCAGTGTACTTTTCTGCATGAATCCCACCTCTTCACAGAACTGTAAATGACCTTTGCCAAGGGTGCTGATACAATCCCACACCATGATGGTTGGCTTTTAGACCTGTTTGCTGATAACAATCTGTATTTGATCCGGAGCACATGGTTTCCATTTATTCTTAAAAAAAAAGATCTGAATACTGATTAATCAGACCACAATGCACATTTCTGCTGTGGGATAGTTCACCCACTTTGCTGTTGAGAACAGAGAAGTCAACACTGCTTCTGGATGTGGTTAACATAAAGGTTTCTCTTTTGCCCTTCTTTGTACCAAATCAGGATTACAGTCACCTGCTTGAAATCACTTATTGTTTCTCAAATGCAGGAACTGAGGTTTGTTAACCAGTTTAAGATGAAAACATTAAATATATTGAGTACATACTAGGGATGTGCATTATGACAACATACACTGCTCATAAAAAAATAGGGGATATTCGATTCCTTCCATACACCCTACTGAACAGTCAACGTGTGGCACTCTCGTCCAGTTTAACATGTTTCTGATTCCCCCATGAATATGTCACTTGCTACTCAATCACCAT
This sequence comes from Parotocinclus haroldoi, assembly GCA_034779995.1. Lineage (NCBI taxonomy): Eukaryota > Metazoa > Chordata > Actinopteri > Siluriformes > Loricariidae > Parotocinclus > Parotocinclus haroldoi. The sequence goes on along the minus strand of JAUZST010070182.1, from coordinate 20,313 downwards.
AATTGTGTTTGCACCTCATTTTCTTATTAAACAACTTTCTTTGACTTTTCATTTGCTGTTCTCATAATCTTGTTTAACGAAGTTAAATCAAATGCTTCTCTTTTAATCCCTTAATATTAATTTTAAAATATCCCCTAATTTTTGGAGCAGTGTAAGTATGACTAACAAAGAAAAAAACTTTTACATTTAATATATCGTCTATTTCATTGTGTCGCAAATACACGTTGTACAGCAGTCTTTTTGTTTAGATGATGCATCTTGAAGGCAGCACAAACTAACATGGAAGAATGTGAACACAGTGCATTACAGGCTCATTTTTAAATTCAGAATGCAGTTCATGTGTGTATCCAGAAGTCACTGTTTATGAGAGCCGCTGCTAACGCATTACGAGGGAGTGTTTCATTTTAGTTGTGTTTGCTACTTACTGTACTCATTCTATTATTTTGGACACAGCCACGTCTTCAGCGTGCAGCTCTTCAGAGCGTACATTTTGCAGTACACGCAGGACAAAAATAAGGCATGGAGATTCTGAACATGAATTTATTATTGAAATCACCGCTCTGCTAAATATGTGGAGTTTGACAAAGTTAAGGAAGAAAAACAGGCTAAAGCTAAAGCCAGCTGCGACCGTTAACCGTCTTTAGCAACAAAACAGTTTCCATTCAAATGAAAGTTGAACAGTGTTTTTGTGGCTGTAACTTTTAGGGAAAATCTGAAACGGCCGGTCATATGTTAATAAACCGGACACTGGAATTGAAAAGAAAGTTGTACTCATGGCATTTCTATTAAACCTATATGTTACTGTTTTGGATTTTGTTTTAAGCGTATTCACAGTTTTCACAAAGTTTCTGAATGAAGGAAGAAATATGAGAAATGTATCAACTAGAAATAGGTCTTTCATTTGGTCGTTTGAATTTTATGAACAGTAAATGCTAGAATGATAAATGATATACTGTATATATACAGAATGTGGGTTATGAAATTGTAGCTTTATAGCACAGCTCTAGTTCTACTACTATCTGCACTAAAATAAACATCAATGTAAATGTCAAACGCCATGTTTTGATTGATTGGCACTTTCCATGCCATCCCAAAGTTTTCCTAATTGGGTTGTATTTTGTATTTGCTTGATTTCACACTTGATTTACTACATTAATAGATCATTAATATTTGCTTTCTTCTTCCGTTACTCTTTGTTCTCCTAGTTCTTCTGTAGATTCCCATCTGTTGGAGACATGAGTTGACACCAGGATGGACTGATTTTGCGCTGTGCTCTGTACAGCACAGCCCACTTCTACACAAATACACACGTCTGGTTTCATCAGAGTGGCGGGCAGTGATTCTGAGCGTAATGCCTCAGAGGACAGAGGCCGGGTGTCTTTGCCACATGGAGCACTGGTGAGCGTGGGGGTGCTGCTGGTGGCACTCGGCATTGTCCTTGTGACGTTTGCCACAGTATACACAGGCGTCATCGGCACTGCCCTTGCAGCCCTTGGCTTTTGTGTTCTCATTTACTCCTTCTGCAGAGTAATGAAGAAAACCAACAGCCACAACATGATCATCCCAGGTCACTTCCTGCTGCACCCACGCACCGGCACTCAATACACCCACGAGCAAGCCATCGCTCTGCAAAGGTAAACAGGCAAACTTGTCCTTTATTCCATCACTAAGCATGAGATTGTGTTCATAAGTTTCCACACATGGTTCTAATTCTGTAATTGAGTTCAAAGTAAGGCATTCTTCTTAACCAAAAGGTCATTCAACATATTAGCACTGAATTATGTTCAGTGATAATATGCTGTGCACTAGGGCATATGAAGCAAATTAGTATTTAGTATTTGGATATTGGACCAACACCGATGTTTGTAGAACAGATCATTAAAATATTTGTATTAAACATCGTTTTAACGGACCGGTAAAATAAACGAACTGTAAGCATATTGAATACTTGTGGGATTCTTTGAAACAAGAGGATCATGGAAGAAGGGACCAACATTTGCAGGAACTCAAGGCACTGATGGAGTCATTGAGGCATGGGTAGCTAAAACTCACTATTAGTGTAGATACTTTAGAAATTTTGTGTTTGTGGGTATTTCTGAAACAAATAGTATACCGCTAATATTAAACTCAAAAAGAAAATGCTCAAGATAATAGTGCTGCCAGCGCCAGGAAATAAACGGTACACAAATGTACACAAATGGTAAATGGCTTCGTCCTGAAGATGTAAGGAACAGACAAACTCACAAATAGCATTCACTGAAAGAAATCTGATGAAAAACGATTGTGCCAGACATTGACTGTTTGAATTTCCATTTGGACATCTGTTTCATACCAACTAGATTTTGTCATTGACCTCTGACTTTGAAGGCAAAGGGAAACGGTCACAAGTGCGGCGATTACATTGTGGAAATAGATCAAGAGAAAATAAGTGTCAGGAGTGTGTAGTGTTTCCTCAGTGGATAAGATAATGTGTTAGACGACTGCTTTGTTGTAAGCCCATACTTAAACCCACTTAGTCTTAAACTGTGAGGGGAAGCCAAGAACTCGGGTCCTCAGCACTTTGTTGTTCCATAACGTTTATTTATTTATTTTTAATTCCAAAGGAGGGTGCTGGAGTTGAAATGGGCAAATCTTATTCTGGACACTGTCTATGTCGATGCAGGTGGACAGATCTAGAACTTTAACCCTTTTTAAGTGCATTTTGCTTTAGTAATACATTTATGTCATTTAGCAGATGCCCTTATCCAGAGCGACTTAAAATTCATACAGTCTTACAATCCAAACTACTGTGGGTTAAAAGCCTTGCTCAGGGACCCAACTGTGGTGGCTTGCCAGAGGTGGTATTTGAACCCCTGACCGTGACCACTAAACCACCATAGTCCCTGCCTAATAGTAATGTTTCTCTCTTGATGTAGCAAGCCTAATAGATAAATAGAAAAAGTTAAATACAGTGGGGAAAATAAATATTTGATACACTGCTGATTTTGCAAGTTTTCTCACTTACAAAGAATGCAGAGGTCTGTAATTAATTAATATATTTTATTTGCTTAAAATAAGTATCTCTCACAGACCTGTGAGTTTTCTTTAAGAAGCCCTCCTATTTTGTACTCATTACCTAACACATTAACATGAATTATTTAAGTATTAACTGAACTTATCTTTAAAAAAAGACACCTTAACACACCCTTAATCAATCACACTCCAATCTCCCCACCATACCCAAAACCAAAGAACTGTCTAAGGACACCAGGAACAAAATTGTAGACCTACAAGAAGACTGGGATGGGGTACAGGACAATAGCTTGGTAAGAAGACAACAACTGTTGTCACAATTATTAGAAAATGGAAGAAACACAATATGACTGTCAGTCTTTCTCGATTTGGGGCTCAATGTAATCTAAGAAAGGTCAGGAATCAGCCCAGTACTACATGGGAGGACCTGGTCAATGACCTGAAGAGAGCTGGCACCACAGTCTCAAAGATGGCCGTTAGTAACACACTGGCGTCATGGATTAAAATCCTGCAGAGCATGCATGGTTCCCCTGCTCAGCAAATGTTCAGGCCAGCTAGATGTTTGCCAGTGACCATTTGGATGATACGCAGAAGCATGGGAGGAGGTCATGTGGTCAGATGAGACCAAAATAGAGCTTTTTGGTATGAACTCCACTGGTTGTATTTGGAGGAAGAAGAAAAATTAGTGCATCCCCAAAGAACACTGTCCCAACCATGAAGCATGGGAGTATCATACTTGACTGAAAATGGGACAGGATGACTGCACCATATTGAAGGGAGGATGGATGGGGTCATGTATCACAAGATTTTGACCAACAACCTCCTTCCGTCAGTGAGAGCATTGAAGATGGGTCGTGACTGGGTCCTCCAGCATGACAATGACCTGAAACACACAGCCAGGGCAACTAAAGAGTGGTTCCGTAAGAAGAATTTTAGGGTCCTGGAATGGCCTCCACAGTCTCTCACAGTTGAAGTATGCTGAAGCAGGAAAGGGAAAGCAGGCCAAATACCAGTCATATTCTTTAGGGCAACATCTCTATTATCAAAGTGGTCTTTTGCTCCACTGTACTCAAGAGACTGTAATAGTGTTGTGCCTCTAAATTAGGTCTTGATCTCACCAGTAATAGTGCCATTAATAAAAAACAAAAACAAATGCTAATAGAAATCAGTCAGCTGTACATGCTAGTCTAAAGCTGTCAGCGATCTTTGCATTGCGGTGGCATGAAGAAAGAATTTTTGCTGATATAGTATAAAGAGTTCTAGGATCTCCCTATCCCTATCCCCACCCCCCTTCTCCTCTTTTTCTTCCACTGGAATTGAGGAGGATCGTGAGGAAGCATAAACATTCTGGCTGCCTGTATAAACTCAAAGCTGAGTTTACTGTACTCTTAGGAAACAAACCTGAATGCATTCTCTAAGAGTCAATATAATGTATGCTCACGCCAGGTCGGGCTGTATTTAACCATAATTGATGGTGAGATCACCTGAGACTAAGTTGATTTGACTTTTTATCAACAGGCTTGTCCAGAAAACTTCAGGATTACTTGCACTCTAATAATCTCTTTGAAAAATTCCAATCCGGTTTCTGTTCCAACCACAGCACCGAGTCTGCCATCCTACGTGTTGTCAATGATCTGCTACTGGCAGCTGATTCTGGCTATAAACCATGGCATTTTGCTAAACCGGCTCTCAGACGTTGGTCTCTCTGGGACTGTGCTTGCATGGTTTCACTCTTATCTGGTGGATAGGCAACACTTAATTTCTGTAGGTGACTATGTCTCTAAAACTGTGTCTGTTAAGCATGGTGTACCTCAGGGCTCTTTCCTTGGCCCACTTCTTTTTATTATTTATACAGTCAAATCCAGTTAATGGGACCTGCCGCTTATTCGGACCGAACCCTAAAGTACCGAAACAAATCCTATTATATACGTGTAATGTTATTCGCTTTTTTGGACCAAAATTCCATTTAATCGGACCAAAGAACGTGAGAGCGAATAAGAAATACCTAATATCCGTGAAGAAACTTTTCGTCTCTGGCGTAACTAACTGAAAACTCCCGAGTTTTTCCCCAGCCATCTACTGCCACCTACAGGTCGTTGCGTAACATTTCCATTTACTACGAAGCCACAAATCACCACTTAGCCACTGCAAAAGCGCGACAAATCACATTGGGTAAGTTCTTCAAACGTTGACTGGAATTTAGTAAGAACTTGTTTTTTTTTTACAGTATTATGCTTCACATGCTGAGTATCGATACATTGTGTTGTAGATCGTTTCGAAAAACTTATTTTTCAATGAATAAAAGTTTGTAAGCAACAGTAGTTATTGGGTTATAGTAGTTATTAGTTATTAGGACCAAAACGATCACGTCCCGATGTGGTCCGATTAACCGGAATCGACTCATTGGCAAGATTATTTGCAGTTTCAAGTTAAATTTCCATTTCTCAAATGGAATTTTTACACTCAAATTTAAACCATCTGATCCCTTTTCTCCTGGTAACTTTTTCAGGTGTATCAATGAATTACATGCCTGCTTTACAGCTAACATTTTACTGGTTAATGAGTTTATTATGATTGGCTGAAAGACTACTGTCGCCACCCTCTCCAATCACGTTTAATCAATCAGTGATGTTACTATCTCACCCTCTGGCACCGTTCGTAATCTCGGTGTTCTATTTGACCCCCTTATGTCCTTTGAGCCGTATATTTGATCTCTGGCAAAAGCAGCATTCTTCCTCTATCTATAGCTATAGCTTCTCTAGCTATCTCTCGCATTCGTCCACTGCTGTTCATTACGGCTGCAGAGACATTGGTGCATGCTTTTGTTATCGCACGACTGGACTGTAGCAACTCCCTTTTGTAAGGGCTTCTGACCAAGTCACTTCGTTGCCTTCAAATTCTGCTCCAAGACTCCTGCCTTTTAACATTCAAAGCTATTCATGTTACGGGTCCTGTTTATTTTCAGCACTTTTCAATTTTCACAATCCTGTCCATACTTTAAGATCTTCAGATGCCAGACTTCTTGCATCTAATATCTAGTTTTTAACCACCCCCCCCCACTCTACCACTTCCCTTGCTGAGACTCACTTGTCATTTTTCCTCTTATGTAGAAGGTACTATATAAGTAACTTATTATTATTCTGTTAGTTCCATGAACGTATAGCCCCTCTCACTGACTCTGTTAAATACATTTACAGTATTTAGCATACGCCCTTATCCAGAGCGACTTACAAAAGTAAATATACCTTATAAAAGTGTAATAACAGCACTGTATGCTGAACTATGTACCGTTAATAAAGATTGGCACAGTGCATGAAGTCATTTTAACAGTCTTGCCTATAAGAATACTATTTCATTGTTTATCTTAAATTCTCTCGGACAGACTTTATTTAGGAGACGATATGAATTTGAAACATATTTTCTTCTGACAAGTGGACAAAAGTTTGATTTCTTTCCTATAATGTTCTTCAAATTAAAATCAGAAATCAAACATGTCAATGAGTCATTGACACATTGCAAAGATAAAATAACATGAGAATTTTTATAAATGTATACTTTAACCACCAATTTTCTTGGATCCTTTTGGTTTGACGTCCATTTGATCTCTAATAGACGCACATATTACTTTGAGTATTTTATTTATGTGTAAAATCCTTCCTCTCATCTGTAGGAGGCTGGACAGGATACGACGGGCATCAGGAGAAGAGCGCCGCTCAATCCCACCTCCACCTCCTGCCGCCGATTGTCTCCAAAGCCTTCCTGGAACTCCACCTCCCTGGGACATGGAACCTCCACCATCCTATGATTCGGTCATGAAGTCTACTACGCCTTCAGACATTACTACCCTCAACCAGCCATAACCTCTGTTCCTGACCACACAAGGGGGATGCAGCTAAATAATGATATTTGGTAATGGGCACTCATGTTGGCAATTGCAGCTTGGTCATTGATGGGCCACAATTTAGATGGTCACTCATTTGTACTGTCTGCAAGCCACTGGCTGAATATTCCATGTGTTTGCTTAGCCGACCTATTAGACTCATCTATGTGCCTTGTTACTATATGAACAATGAACGACAGAGAAAACAATGCAAAGTCTTTTTTCTGTTGTCATCATGTACAGTACCAAGCCTTACTTCTATTAAGCTTTGGCTTTTTACATTTTTACATTTAGATTTCAAACGAAAACCATTGTGGCATCCTTGGTAAAGATGGGCAAAAAGGTTAGGAAACCTGTCAATTCAGTTATAAGAACCTTATGAAAATAGTATCGAATTAACAAAATATGACACATTGATTTCGAACCATTCGATTTTCTGGAACAAGATGTTAAATGTACAGTACAGCACACAATACAAAAGGTAAACAAAGGTGCAACAATGCACACTGACTTTTACTTTTTCGCCAGAAAATTTGGCGTGCTTCAACATAAAGAAATTCACATGATCTAAGACAACAACACGCAACCCTGACTACCATTAAACGGGTAATACAATGAATGTTGTCTTTCATAAGCCGGGCAGTGGCTATAAACAGCTACAGACCTGGAAATTCAAATATACATTTTTAAAGCATAATTCGAATCTTTTGAAGGACCAGCATTGTAATGGAAATGCCTGCATTTTGTGAGAATCATGGTTTTTCTAAGGTGCTTGAGAATTTGCAGAAGTAAATAGTCGTATTTTGGCATTAGGAATGCTACCTCCATGCCATCACAGGTAGCAAAACTGTGGTAGAAAAATATCCTCTTATAACCACAAGCACTAGTGCCTTGAGTTCATACGACTGTAAAGGAACTTTGACATAAAAAGATAATTATTTGAGGAATCTTTGGCTTTCCCTGACAAGTAGCATTATACAAGCATGCACAGAATTCTACCACAATGTTTTCTTTGCTTCACAGTTGATGGCTCAAACACAAAAGCACAAAAGTAAATCCCAATCTTGATAAACACATAAAATGTGTATATAATCCTATCGTTTTTCCAGAGTGAATCCCTCATCTTGGGACCTTTCACCCCTTTATTCGTATCGACCTATTTATACAGGAAAGTGGAACCACCGACAACTGAATACGAACTGTTACAACTGACTGATGAGATCTGGTTCATTAGAGGCCTCAGATTCCAGTGATTCTATTCTACTCTCCCCAAATACCTGGTCCTGTTTAGGACTATAAGGCACATTAACCTGTTATCAGATTGCATTGCCACGTTCCAGCGTCCTTTCCTTGTTCCTTTTCTTTCGTCAGTTCCCTTTGCTCACAATTTCTGACCAACTCATTGTGCTGGGATCCGTTGAGTGTGTGTGCTGGGGGTGGCAAGGCTTAAACACTTTGTAGTCTGGATAACCACAGACAAAGCTGCCTATAAACCCAAAGTCTCCATTTGGCTAAATATAATAAGTTTCTTTTTATAGTTTGTTACTCAGTGGGACACCAGGAAGAGAACTTGTTCTAGAAAAAAGACAGTGTTTCCAACTGATTTTGACGGTCACTGTGTATGCCTACATTGTAAACCGAATCTAAAAAGGCCGAAATGTGAGGCGCCCACTGAGACTGAATGATATATTTAAAACGCAGAGCACTTTCTCTACTTCTGTATCCTAAATATTGGATTTATTGTTTAAAATATGACAATCTCGCAGCGTTAATAGATGGCAACTGCCGGCGTTTTCTGAGTAATGTTGCGTTTTTAACTAACCACTGCCTGTTTTGATACAGTATAAATACTGGGTAGTGCCTTTGACCACTGATGAGCTCAAAGAGTTCATGTAATTTAAGAGAGAAAATCATTATTTGTATTTTGAAATACAACGTTTGTTTTGTGACAGGAATAGGAACTTCCCTGACCGAATGTAAAACATCATTTTCACTGTTTCACAGAACTATATTTAACTGTGTTTAAATGTTTGGGGTATCTTTGCGTTTCTCTGTATATTGACTGATATTAGTGTTGTACCAAGCCAGTATTCGACAACAACCTTAAACAAATCAGATATCAGCCTTCCTGGCTGTTCCATACACCTTCGATACGTTTTCTTAGCCATAGTTGTTCTTCACCTGAAGTGAGTTGTTTCGAAACATGAGAAACACGTCGTGTTTTTATTGACAGAACAGAAGTATATTATGTAATAATTATGAATTATCAAAATACAGCCAAACATCATTGCTTAAGGAAAATAAGGTTCTCCGTCCTGTGGTGAATCTGATTAAAAACCCCATGCAGGAACATTTGCCTGTTACTGAATCAGTTTTGTACGTTATTGTATAGGCTTTGCAAGCTTCAAATACAATACTTTTGTTTTACTATCAATATCATGTTATAGTTCGATTAGAATAATGTGGTTAAATTCACTGCTCGCAAAACTTAGGCGATATTTCATTCTTTTTTTTTTGAGCAGTATATACTATATAATGAATGTTAAGGGTGCCTTGTTTTAAATGTTCTCAACGTAAATGATAAGCAGCACAATTCATGCTGGCTAATAACATACACGTCTGTGATTTGGAGGCATTAGTAGCACAGCAACTCGTAATATTTACATTAAAAAAGCACTGATATCGGATTGACAATCATTGTTGTCTTGACACCCAAAGTTCAGGTATCGAAAGGGAACCGATGGCGATGTGGTGCTTTTCTCATTTTTATTTCGCTTTTCAAATGATTGATGTTTTAAGCAAATAAAGAATTTCCAAAGCAGTTTTCTGGCTAATGGATCACCGGATCTGAAAAGCAGGCAGGCGTCGTAGCAGCAGAAGTTTCTGACTGTGGTTGATTGGCTTGCTGTCATTCTTTGACTTCATGCAGAATGCCAAATGCTTTTTCTTTTTTTGCTTAATAACATTTAGCTACTTCAGGCTAGGTCGTAAGAGCTGCACTCGAGACAGCTGTTACCATATGACCTGGGTTTGAATCCTTGGACAGTGTTGCTGAAAAGGATGAGGAGTCAGTGACAGTGGCAAGTGTGTAAATATTGTGAAAGAAAGGCTCGGAAATCGACTTCCATGTCCCGCCATGAGAACTCATTGAATTATTCAGAGTCTGCATCAAACTGGTGGCAAAATACCCATGTCATAACTAATATCTACAGTGGTGCTCGAAAGTTTGTGAACCCTTTAGAATGTTCTATATTTCTGCATAGATATGACCTAAAACATTATCAGTCCTAAAAGTAGATCAAGAGAACCCAGTTGAACAAATGAGACAAATTATTATGCTTGGCCATTTATTTATTAAGGAAAATGATCCGATATAATATTTGTGAGTGGCAAAATTATGTGAACCTTAACTTTCAGTATCTGGTGTGAACCCTCTTCCCTGCACAGCGGCTTAGATGAATTTTAGCCTATTCCTCTGTACAGAACAGCTTCAACTCTGGGATGTTGATGGGTTTGCTCACTTCAGATCCTTCCACAACATTTCGATGGGATTAAAGTCAGGACTTTGACTTGGCCATTCCAAAACATTAACTTTATTCTTCTTTAACCATTCTTTGGTAAAACGACCTGTGTGCTTAGGGTCGTTATCCTGCTGCATGACCCACCTTCTCTTGAAATTCAGTTCATGGGCAGATGTCCTGACATTTTCTGTTTAGAATTCTCTGATATAATTCAGAATTCATTGTTTTATCAATGATGGCTATCCGTCCAGGCCGAGATGCAGCAAAACAAGCCCATGATACTGCCACCAGTGTTTTCCTTTCTTCAAGCATAATCTTTTTTATTTAAACCAAAAAGTTCTATTTTGTACTTATCCGTCCACAAAACATTCTTCCAATAGCCTTGTGGCTTGTCCACGTCATCTTTAGCAAATTGCAGAAGAGCAGCAGTGTTCAGTGTTTTGGAGAGCAGTGGCTTTATCTTTGCAACCCTGCCATGCACACTACTGTTGTTCAGTTTTCTTCTGATGGTGGACTCATGAACATTAACATTAGCCAATATGACAGAGGCCTTCAGTTGCTTAGAAGTTACCCTGGGGCCCTTTGTGACCAAGCCCACTATTGCACGCCTTGCTCTTGGAGTGATCTTTGTTGGTTGACCAGTCCTGGGGAGGGTAACAATGGTCAACTGTACAATTGTACACAATCTTCCTGAATGTGGGTTGTTGGAGTCCAAACTTTTCAGAGATGGTTTTGTAACCTTTTCCAGCCTGATGAGCATCAACAACTCTTTATATGAGGTCCTCAGAAATCTCCTTTGTTCGTGCCATGCTACACTTTCACAAACATGTCCTGTGAAGAGCAGACTTTGATAGATCCCTGTTCTTTATATAAAAAGGCTGCCCACTCACATCTGATTGTCATCCCATTGATTGAAATACCTCACTAATTTCACCTTCAAATTGACTGCAAATCCTAGAGGTTCACATACTTTTGCCAATCACAAATATAGTATAGTATAGTATAGTATAATTGGATCATTTCCCTCAATAAATAAAATAAATATGTATAATCTTTTTGTCTCGTTTGTTTAACTGGCATCTCTTTATCTACTTTTAGGACTTGTTAGGAATCCGATGATGTTTTCATATTTATGCAGAAATACAGAAGATTCTGAAAGGTTCACATACTTTCAAGCACCACTGTAGGCCAAATGGATTATCATCAGAGCTAACTTATGAATGTGAAGCCCAGTCTTGTTTTCATTTTTGCATAGAATCTGTTTGTTTGATTAATGCTATGTGCTTTGAGCAGAAACCTGTAATGCACATGCAGAACTAAAGTATGCGTCAGACTAATTTCAGACATACACTGTAGATCTATTTAAGCAAACGTTGCTTTGCAAACTCAACACTTTCTCTAAATTCATAACAAATTGCAGTCAAAATCATTACTTATGCACAGTACATATGTAGCCCATGGGAAGGTCACCTGGTCAAGCCCCATTAGAGTTGCAATGGTCCTGGAAACTGTCAGCCATTGGTCCAGCTAACCACCAATCACATGACCAGGCTGCTTACCTTGACATTTCTGGACTGAAGTCACTAAACTGTCCTGAGGTACTCATCCACATGGCAGAGAACAAGCCTTACCGCTATGGGCTTATCGTCCTGGGACTGGGGCTGGTTGCACTGGGGGTCTTTTTGATGGCTGTGGAGGAGCCGCAAGTGTTTGCCACATTCTGCGCCCTGGGTGCAGTGGTGGTAGGTGTTGGGACAGTTTGGAGTATATGCCAGTGCTACCCAAGGGTGAGAAGAAAGTCAGCATTATTGCACATTTTAGTTCATCGTACATCACATTTTCTAGTATGTTACTTCATTATAATTTGAAAATTCCGGCCGGCCTGGACTGCTAGGTTACATACTCAGAACAAAGTGTACTTATGTCATTACAGGTAGGGGCTGTTAAACATCTCCGTTATGTTCCGTGAAACAAGATGGATGTTGACCTGCAGTACAGTCATACAGTAATTTAGATACTTTGAACATAATATTTTGTTTTGAACAAAAATATTAATATGAAAATGTAATATTACAACATTTATTGCAGTACTATACTGTCCAGTAATACTCCATTACTGTATGTTTTTGTTTTTTTTTTAATTGAAATGCTTACCTGATAACGAGAACGGATAACGTTACAACGATAACGTTACCGTTTTCAAGCTCTTTTCTGTCAGCAGATGTCGCAATAGTTTGCTCATACTAGTTTTCTGTCATTCAGACATTCAGTGGATATAAGACAATTTGAACTCAATATAACAAGGTGAACAGGCATCGATCGGATGGCCGTTAAATGGCGCATGACAGTATCTATATCTGACAGCAAACATTTGCTTAGCAACGTTTATAGGTATAAATATGGCCAATGGCTGATTTAATGTCCAAAGTTAATCATTTACTTGTTAGTATTGAGCATAAAAGCCTTGTGTCATGCCTTCCAACTAACTGTTAGAGTTAAAGTCAGGTCTGCGTTTTGTAGCACTGTTTAATATTATGCAAGGCATGTTGGTGTGTTTTTCAGGTCACATTAATACTGCCAGACCAGGAAGTGCTGGGAAGCAGCGAGAAACAGGAGCTGTGTGGTGAAGAAAAGGTCCTACAGGTCAGGTAGGTCACAAGAACATAACCATCAGCTTTTTCTAAATGTGATGATGGGGTTTGTAAGGTAGATGTAATTTAGAAAACCTATCGCTTTAGTAAAATTGTTGTAAGATTTACTGCTTTTCTGTTATGGTTCTTTTCTGTGCTTTGATCAGTTGGATAGATTGTGTATGCAGCTATATAGGGTGGACATGACAGACTAAAAATAAACAGTCATCAGTGAATCAGCATCAAGTCAGTTCTTTCGTCTCAGCAGACAGAAGGGCTTGGATAGGCTGCCTGTGGGTTTGTATGAGCTATCAACATTAATTATCCAGCAGTGTTCCCATTAGCCCCAGACTAACAAGGTTCCAATGTCAACAGATTGAATTTAGCCACAACGTGAATATGGTTATACAGACTCTGATAATATTTTATTAATGGGAATATTGATGGACTGCAGACACAGAGAACCAAGACAGACAACATCTGGTCCAGATAAGACATCAAGCTGTTGTTGTATGACGGTACACTTGCAGTTCATTATGTCCATATGTCTGAGGCTTGGTTGTACCTCACAACAGCTTGTACGCATTTGTTCTGAGTGCATTGTGCAGGCATTGCAACGGGCCTTTGTCCTGGACAACTGCCTTGTCATATGGCAAATCATATGCAGTGAGTCAAAAGTCGCGCACTTTTCGCAAAGGCTGCCAAAACCATTGTTGAGCTTTCTTCTGGGTTTCTCAGAATTTGGCTTATTCGGTTATTGAAGTCTGTGGCTATGATACTGCAGCTGCGCTCCTCGAATTCCATCCTCAGTTACCCGTGACGAACGACAAAAGTTAGATATTGCATATCTGATTGTGGCAATCAATTTGTGAGACAATTCTGATCTTTTTGATATGCTACAAGACCAATTGTCCATTGGAAAAAACTTGGCCTTGATTTAAAATATGGCAGCTTTCAAGATGGCAGCCATGTTCTGCACATAGCCTACAAGACGGGCCTCCACCCATAACTTGTTGGCATGTTGAAACATGTTGTTCTCCCTTTTACTTCTGAAATTAAAGTCTGTGACTTTATATATGAATATTCAATAAATATGAATGTTATGAAGGGATCAATTACAATGGCATAATGGCAAGCACTGGTAATGATGGTCTGGATGAAGTCGGATGCTAAATGCAGTAAATGTTATACAGATTTTATAAGCAGACCGATTTTTGAAGGCAGGCGCTAATACCACCGTCAACTGTTTTCTTCCAGTGACAGTCCAGCACACTCAATTAAGGCTCCTCTGGCTGATTTTGGCGAATTAGAGAGTCTGGAAAAGGATGAAATGATGTCACTAACCCACGTCGAGAGCACATGTGAGAACACAGTCATTCCCCACAGCTCTACCAGCATGTACATGACCTGTTCTAGCACTCCACTACCTGATATCGAGGATGAGCAAGCTGATGCTGATCTCTACTACGGGAAGCCAGATTCCTACAAGTTCACATCCGAACTTGACAGCGAATAACAATTTGCACTGTGTTTTAAACTGCGTTGCTTTTCTTTTCTGTGTTTATACAACGGTTTGGATTTGGGATGGACCGATACCAGTATTGGATCCGATGTAGAATTGTAGAATTACTTTATTACTTGTACTTGGTGTGACAAAATATGACAAAATGCAGTACTGGTGCAGCCTTAATTTGTATGTAGCAAATAAAAATATAGAAATAATACTACAACAATTTAAGAGAGTCCAATGAATACATTACACATTGGCGACGAGACGAAGACACACTGGAAAGAATACAAAGCGTCAAGAGAAGTACAAGCAAAAATGGTTGGTCAGAATACATAAATGCGTCCAAAGAAACAGGTTGCAGGACCATAAGAAGTTGATGTTATGGGATGATTTATACTAAGGCTGAGCAATGTTTATTCCACTGGCTATCTTTCTAACATGACACCCTCAGATGGACTGCAGCACCCCTGTGAAAAGAACCAGGCTTACAGTTCTTTATAAGAGAATACACAAGGACAGGTTTTACTCTCAGCCACGTGTCATGTACACCAGGGTTTCCCCAACTTGTGGTAAGCCAACTCTTGGAGTTCAGGATGACATTTACACAGGCTTTGTGAGAATGTATTATGGTAAATTATTAATTATATATAACTAATTAACTAACTAACTAACCAGACCTGAAGGTCCAGGGTTCAAATCCCACCTCTGCCAAGCTGCCACAGTTGGGTCCTTGAGCAAGACCCTTAACCCGCAATTGCTTAAAAAAAAGTAAGACTGTATTAATTGTAAGTCGCTCTGGATAAGAGCGTCTGCTAAATGTTGGAAAATGTAAATGTAATGTCACCCCCTACGGCTGGAGCTAATTACAACTGATACAGCTGACCAGAAATGACCAAAACACTGTTTTAGGTGTAAGTCAGTCAGTTAGTAGTGGGACAGTTATTAATCTTGTCAAATTACACAACATAAATACATAATAATAAATTATCCATATTGTAGGTAAAATGGCAGTCGGGAAATTTAGGTTTACCTTCAAAGGTAATCCATTTGGAAGCACGCATGGCTTCAAATAGCAGATAGCAGCACAGTTGTTTAATCGATTACCCTGTAAATCCATATTTTTGTGTCTCAAAATAATTCAACAAAATGATTCAGAATAATGTGTAGGTGATTGCCCTGCCATGGAGTTGTGTGTAGCACTCCTAGCATATCAGGTCCAGTAAGTCATTCATTATCCTCTGCTTAATCCACAAGGGGTCGCTGGCCAGCTGGTGCAGCTCTGGGTGCAATGGCAGGAACAACCCTAGACGGGGCGCCAATCCATCATAGGGCGCGCGCGCACACACACACACACACACACACACACACACACACACACACACACACACGGCTAATTTTACCAGTTAAAAGTAACACACGTCATGTGTTGAAATTAATTAACCTAACACACATGTCTTTGGAATGTAGGAGGAAACCGGAGTAAACCCAAACACACGGGGAGGACTTGCAAACTCCACACAGAAAGGACCCAGGCTGCTCCACTCTGGGATTGAACCCAATACCTTCTTGCTGTGAGACGGCGGTGCTACCCACCGTGCTGCCCCGGCCAAGTAACTGGTAACTTGTTAAACACACTGGTATCATTTCTACACTGAAAGTGACCCATCAGCAATGAACTGACATGTCCTTTTGTGAGAAAGTGGCCACTGAGGATCAACTGCGCATAAAAACATCCCTGTTAAAAACTAAAGAAATCTATCGGGTTTAAATTAACATAACATAACATTTTGAAAGTGTATTTTTAATAATGTAATGCAACAACAGTGATAAATAAGAACTCAAATGTGGCTAATTCCGTACTGTAGCTGCACTAATAATACATTTGTGGCTACTTATTAATTGGGTAAATATTTGTGATGAGAGATTGGCCAATAAATGATGCTAATAACCCTAAAGCAAAGATGGTTCCACTCATTTGGCAAACCAAATACACAGACAGTATAGTTGTGGACAGATTGTACTGGTGTTTGTTATTTCAGCACCTGTTAGAGCTTAAATGGATGTTAATACGACTGAATATTAATTGCCAGATTACAGGTACATACAGGTAAGCCTAGGCCTGCTGTAGCATCAGCAAATCATTTAAGGAAGGTGTTTTTTTCCTTTAACCTTAATCTCCAAGAATTGCTCGTCTTAATTTCGAGGTGTAACCTGACTCCATTTCCTAAAGCTCTTGCATAAGGAGCGATCGTTCGATCCGAAGGCGATGGCGTGAGCCCCTCATACGTAATCAGGTCCCGCCCAGGGAATGATTCTACGTTAGAACCGGTTTGAATGAAGAATTAAACACTTCGCGCGCGCGCGCACACACACACACTCATATCTATTAAACAGATACGATACCTAGGAAATATCTTCTGAATGATAAACATCGTTCCTGTGAGCAAAGGGAAACTTTAGGAAATGAGGCTGTTCTTAACACTCATCATCACTTGTGCGGCTGGCTGGGGCTGCGCTGGAGATGAAGAAACCAACTCGTCCCAAATCAATCATCTTGATATTCAAACCGAGTCTGGAGCAACCGCCGAGTTCCTCAGGTGCACCAAGGTGAAATTGCAACCTGCATTATAGCGATGGAATAGAATAATAGCTCAGTATTTTACAGAGGTGTAATAACGCTTTAACGGGAAATACTGTTTTCACTTTCTCATTATGGGATATTGTGGGCAGACCAGGTGAAGGGGGACGGGGGACGGACGGACTCTTTTCTTTCTTCTTATATAACAATACGTGGCCCTATAACAATTTTTTATAAAACAGTTAAGTCATTAAACAGACGCCCTGATAATTAATACAATCTTACAATTCAAGCAACTGTGGTTGAGGTTAAGGGTCTTGCTCAGGGAGCCGACTGTAGAGGTGGGATTTGAACCCTGGACTGTTTTGGACCTTCTGGTCCATAGACCAGTACCGTAACCATAGGACAACACATGATCTGATTTGTTTATCGTATAGCTATTAGGATATTTCTACAGTTTGACATATCATGCTGCGTCCTGTATTCTGACACCCAGGGCACTTGGCGCATCCCTGATCAGTACATTGTAGTGTTGCGGAAGGGAGCACGGGAAGGTCACGTGGAGCGTTTGGTGCGGACACTGAGGGCTCAAGCTACCAAAAGAGGACATACTATCCAGATCCTGCAAACCTACTCCACAGCCTTCCATGGATTCTTGGTCAAAATGAGCATCCATGTCCTCCCAATGGTAGTAAACCAATTGTTATTTTAAATGTTTTCATTCCCCTGTGCTTCAAATGGTTAGAAGTGTTCACAGTCAAACCCAAATGGCTTAGCTGATGAGTCAATTAAAAGTGTGTATACTCTACTCTACTAATATATATATATATATATATACACACACACACACTTTACACTGTATCAGCCATAATATTCAAACCACCCGATTTATTTCTAGATCAGTCACACTGAAACTTTGTACAGATCAAATAACGGGGTACCGTATTATATCACATTTATTCTGTATTTTAAACACGTGGAAAATACTATGGAGCGATAATTCAAGTTTTATATTTATGGATCCATTTATCCAAACATCCATTAACTTCTGCTCCATCCACACGGGGTCATGGACCAGTCTGATGGCTTAATTGATAGTTGTCCACAGTTTGGTAGATGAAAATGGTAATATAATATATAAATGTTAATAATATTTCATAATATTAGTAATATTATGTTAAAAATATCTAAATTAACCTTTCAGTTATCTCATATTTAGGTTCGCTCTCTGCAGAAGTTGTGTACCTTTTATATTTGGCAAACTGACAAAACTGCCCAAGTTGGTCAACAACATTTAGTTTAGCTGGAAACATCTGTACACCATTTTCCCAAACCCCCAAATCTTTGAGTCTTTCCCTAAAAGCAAACCTTTACTAACTTGAATAGTCACTGACAAGACACAGACTCTTTCATCTCTTCTCATGTCATTCTCTATGGTTTCTTACAGGCTTTAAAGCTGCCCCATGTTGAGTACATCGAAGAAGACTCATCCATTTTCACCCAGGGCATTACATGGAACTTGGAACGAATCATCCAAATAAAGCCTGCGCCTGGGAAATACACGCCACCAAGTGAGTGCACCTGCAAAAACATGCACAGGAACATACACAGGAAAAAAAATGAAAATATTTATAGGCTGTTCCATCTTTGTTTTGTGTATGTATAGATGATGGAGCTAATGTGGTTGTCTACCTCATGGACACCAGTATTCAGGCAACTCACCGTGAGATTGAGGGGAGAGTGATGGTGACAGACTTCAACACTGTGCCTGAAGAGGATGGAGCCAGAGTTCACATGCAGGTCGGACAACTGAGTCGTTGAGAAATCAGTCTTTTAAGGCCTGTTCAGAGTGAATGCTACTTAAAAAAATGAAAGAAACACCTAAATGCTTAGAGATAAATACAGGACACTTAGTGTCCACAATATAATCTGTGAAATCGCACGTTATGCAATCTGGAAATTGTTCAAACACCATATTATATACTGTACTGAGCAATGCTATATGATATACTGTAGACTACCAGTATTGACTAAATAGCAGAGATACATTAGTGTTGTCTAAACATTGATCATTCCATGTTGATTTTTTACTATTTAAGTTAAAGGTAAGTTAAAATCTTATTTCACTGTAAAGCTACGTACATTGCATTGCTTTGCTTCCTCCTTACCTCTTTCAGCCAAACACACACAGAGACACACACACACACACACACGTGACAGAGCAAGATATTTTCTATTGTATTTATAACACAATCAGATTTTTCAGAAGACAGCAGGGAACTGAGAAGCACAGAAACTGTAAGAGGCTCTAAATTTGATTGGTGCACTGAGATGCAGATGTGCAGCATCAGACTCTGCTTGTTTCCCCTCCGGGTTTCTCTCGTGTACTGCTTTGCAGAGATGCATTTTTTCGTGCTTAAAACCTGCATTTAAGTATTAGAAATAGCAGGTGGAAATAAATGTCACCGAGCAAATCATTACATTAAAAATGACTGTATTGATAAACTTTGTTAGTTTGGTCTGTGTTGCGATCACTCTACCCATTGTTAAATACAGCCATCAACATAGTCCATCAAATGCATTTGTTCTGGACTTTCTAAATCAGAATACTTATACAGAAGCGTACTTTCGTTTAGCCAGCCACTCATCCCAGTGTCTTTTGTGCATGCACTATATAGCAATCCAGATGTGACAGTCACGGAACACACGTCGCTGGAGTAGTGAGTGGACGAGATTCTGGTGTGGCTCGGGGCGTCAGTGTAAACACTGTGCGGGTGCTTAACTGCCAGGGCAAAGGAACTGTGTCTGGAGCACTGGCAGGTAAATAAACCACCGAAGTAAATGCTTATACAAACTATTTTGTCATATATAGATTGGTGCTATTTTGGCTTTGATATTCCTACAGGTATGGAGTACATCCACGCATTGCTTAAAGTCCAGCCTGTTAATCCAGTGATTGTACTATTACCATTTGTGGGAGGCTACAGTCGTACCCTCAATGCTGCATGTCGAGAAATGGTGCATTCTGGGGTAGTTCTTATAAGTGCTGCCGGAAATTACAAGGATGATGCGTGCTTGTACTCACCAGCTTCAGAACCAGAGGTATGACATTAATCATAGGAATACAGAGTAGAGAATTACTGTCATCACTGACAAAAATGCATATATCTATATATATATAT
>JAUZST010070181.1:0-48274 GCA_034779995.1 Parotocinclus haroldoi | reverse complement strand
AATAAATAAAATAAGATTGTGAGTTTCAGGTAAGTCCCTTCTAGTTAAAAAATACATGTAGATTGCAAACATGGCAAACAGAAAATGATGCTATTTAACTGTTTATTTTTATCTCTAAATGTCTATAATTTATCTCTAAATTGATTGGTTCTAAATTAAATAGATATACACTTGTGTTTTAGTAGTGATCAGATTATGTATATTAGGTACTTCAACAAAGCCATGCTATTTTTAAGCTGAAATATCGTTTTACTTCACTTCGGTTCCAAATACAGTATAAATAAAACAAACAAAACAAATCAAAATGAGATGGCTGTATACAGCTGAGTAAAAAGAAAAAAAACAAAAAAAAAATCTCCTGTCTATTGTGCGGACACGACTTAAGCACAAATGACATTACATAAACACTGTGTATAAAATATCGACATACGTTTTGATATTGCTGTCTCATAGACTTCTGAAAAAGCAGATATTTAGCATATTTGACAAAGTGCACAAGCTCAGTTAATGTTGCATTTGCAGTGACAAACAGTGTTTTCTTTCAACGTTGGCCATCTTATGTATGCTGAAAGAAATGGAATGACTCATAACAGGAACCAAATGATATGTATAGGGTTACTGCAGCTACGTTGGTGAAAAACATTATTGGTCTCTGAGTAGTTCATTTTGCATATCAAGGCCAATCTGCCAACTACAGTTCAGGGATTATTATAAACGGCTTGTAATTGGATTTGCCTTGGCACAGAGGTCACTCATCTGTCATACTCACCTGTGTGTTATGAATTATACCGCTTGGGTAAGAGAACTGAGAGGTTCTTTCGCTGAAGACACATGTTATCATATATACACAGCTCACAAAAAGTAGGGGATATTTCCTTAGGAGAATATTTCCAAATGTTTCCTAATTTTTGTGAGCAATATACACTGCTCAAAAAAAGAAAGGAAACGCTTAAACAACACAATGTAACTCCAATATCCAAATCTCGATAAAGAAGTATCAAATCAGAACCACCCCAGCCAGCTTGAGTTACAGATAAAATAATTCATAATGCACGTGTGTTGTTATTGGCAACTTGAGAACATAGAACGTATTGTATGCGTATGTGTGTGTTTTTAAAAGAAATAAATAAAACATAAGGCACCCACTCTGCAATCACTCAGAGAGAGTGAGGGAGGTTTGACAAGCAGACAGTGAAAGGGGCTGTTAGTGATGTTGAGGACGCAGTGGAGTGGATTCCGATTCCAGCATTGCCGTGCGTCTCAGCAGCACATAATAAGCTTATCCACCTTTCTTGCGTACATCAGTCCACAGGGGTTAACCGATGGATTAACACGCCCCACTCACCACTGCAGGATCAGTCTGTCTCTTTTATCATCTTTCTTGGAGACCTGTTTAACTTTTTTCCGTTTCGGTGTATTTTATTGATCTGATCTGATTACTGCAATTGTAGATGAATTTCAGCAACGCCTCTCCACTGGTTATGTACAGGATTGTGTGTATGACTGTGGGACTACCTGGCCTTCAAACAAGTAGGAGGTGAAGCTGAATTTAGGTGGGTGAGACTCACCCTTTCAGACATCAGGACGGGGGGTTGCCCCTGTCCAACGGAAGAAACAACCTTATGCTACTCACTAATAACAAGGTTGCTGATGATGGAACTTCAGCACAACCCCTGCAAGAGGGGCAAGCCATGGTGGACTCGCTTACTAAGGTATACAACAACTTACTTATCGTTCTTAAAAGTTATAGTTTCCAGTTTAGATTATTGTAATAAGGTTTGAAATGGAATTCTGACACGCAATGTTGTACTGAAACATGTTTAAGCAGACTGATATCGGTGTCCTAATTTCCTGTTAATCCAATGTGGAAAATGTTCACTAAAAGCATCTTGAAATGGCACATGGTCCCCTGCCTAAGGGTGAAAAAGCACTAACTCTGTGTAGTGATGGTCCAGTGGATAATGATTCCTATTGTAACTCACGAGTGGAAACATGCATCAAGAGTAAAGGAACTCACAACGGCGTATAATCATCTACAAAATACAGGGCATGTTTTAATTTATACTACCCTTTTTGAAAAGTGAAGAAGTTGCTGGATTCATGAGATGTAAGCCACTCTGCTACAGTATACAGTGTGTGTGTGTGGTGCTGGTGGTAGAGGCTGTAAGATTGCATTGCATAACCAATAAAAATCACTAAACTGCTAATACTTTACAAATGAACCTCATGTAAAATGCCCTGTGGTTTGCATTTCATTAACATAAGGAGCCCTAAGAGCGTTAATACGCATCCTGAAATAGCTCTCTTACGCCAAGTAGATTATCAGTAATATTCCACGCACATATCAGTCTGTTGTGATCAAAGTAACAATGAACTACACTAAATGGATTGTATAAAAGATCTTCTGTTTTGGCATACCGTTTTATGTTTTACCAGTCCTTTTATAATGTTCTAAAATATTATATTAATAGATATTAAATGAGAGCTCATGTAACCTGAGACCATGCTCGCTAGAGCAGATTGTTTAACTAGAAATATTTAGTGAGTGACCATATGCTGCCATTAAATAGTATTTGTTTCTCAGTGTCCAAATGTTTGTTACCATTTGTGGTGGGGCTTTAGTAAGAGAATTTAGAAAAAGCAGTGTACCTCAGTTAAGTAATATAACAGCACGGTGGCTCGGTGGGTAGCACCGCTGCCTCACAACAAGCAGTGGAGCGGCTTGGGTCCTTTCTGTGTGGAGTCTGCATGTCCTCCTCGTGTCTGCGTGGGTTTACTCCGGGTACTCCCGTTTCCTCCCACAGTCCAAATTGCTGTCTCTAAATTGTCATTGGCTTGTGTATGCAAAACGCCCCAGCCGTGTAACTGGAAACAGCTGCACACCGGTCCCAAACCCGGATAAATGAGGAGGGGTGGAGAAAGCAATGGCAAACTACTCCACCATCCTGCCGAAATACTTAATGGATCACATCGATTAAAGACATGTGTGGAGATCGATGATCCATCAAGTGACCGAGAGTCGGCTGCGACTGTACGGCTAATCCAATCCAATATTTGCCTTTGCAGTAGATTATGGTGAACACACACTCCACATTACTAATTAGTAAGACCCTAGTTGTGTGTGCAGGGAAAGTTGTTTCAATGAACCTGTCTTCTCTCCAAGAATGGTCTACATACCACCTTGTGCCTACTGACAAGCCATATTTGTTCCAAGTGATAAATAATTACTCAAATGCCTTTCCTCCGTACGTATACTGTTTAAACTGTCCATGCAACAAACTAAACTTGCTTAAAAAAAATGACAGAAATCTGCATTTATTCCTGTCATTTCCATAGACATGTTTATGTAACCAACCAAAGGTTCACTGATTATACAGGGAACAAAGAACTCTGGTCCGTTTCTACTGATCATATTTGTAGGGACTGCATGTGTTTGTATAAAAACGAAAATGTTCCATTTGACGCAATGACTTGCAGACAAATTCCAAATAAAACAATATTTATTTGCAGCAATGACAATGACTTTTAATTGCCCTAAATCACAGCTTCTTAATAATAACAAAGACGATGCAGTGTTTTCTCAATTAATATTAGTAGTAATGATTCAAAAAAGTTTATAATTAATTTCTAACAAAACAATACTGTTATAATCTATAGAAAAGTTCAACTTGTATATTTCCTCAGTAAATAAGATTTGGTTCAGGTAGTCAACTAATCAGTAGCTCTTTAAGTAGATTAAGGTGTTTCGGAAATCATCACATACTGAAATGTAATTGCTGCCATATATGTAGTGTAGATATTGTTACATTAAGAAATTGTGGCCTCTTTTTTTTTCTGTATGGTCTGACATTTTCTTATGTATTTCAATCAGGTTGTGGCTTGTTACCGGCACCTGGTTTCTTGTGTCGGTGGATGCACAGACAGTCCAAGTTTGAGGCATGAGCTCAAGCAGACACGTGAGCGGGCTCAGGCACTTGCATTGTCCTGTCGCAATCACCTAACAGCCAGACTACGGGATAAAGCCCTGCCTGAGGAAGAAAGAAAGGCCACAGAGCTGCAGTGGGTGGCTTTCTCTTCTTGCCTGGAGCTCTTTCATGCAGACATGTGCAAGGTCTACCACATGGGCAAATGTTTCTCTGTGGCCAACAACAGTGCCATGGTCCAGACTGGCATGCAGGGTGAGCAGTGCACTCTATGTATGTGGCACATGATGTGAGATAAGTGACATATTGGTCAAGGCTCTGGATTACCAATCAGAGAGTTTTGGGTCAATGTTTTACCAAGCAGTCATTATTGGGTACATTTGACTAGCTGATTGTTCTGATCGACATAAGCTGGGTTTATTTGACTGAATTTCTGTTTGCTTATAATGTGCAGGAGGTTCGACAGAAGTAGCAGGCCGAGCCCTGAGCATGCCTGATCTGCAGGAGAAACACGGTGTGCAAACTGCCAGTATGGAGGGCATTGAGCAAAGCCAACTGGAGCAGGAGATGTTACAGGTGGACCAGACACTGGAGGATATGGAGATGAAGGTGAATGTGCTGCGCTGGACAGTGGAGGCACAAGGGCCACAGTATGCTGAACCACTCAGCACTGACAGCGCATCATTAGCAATGCTGTATGCTGATGAAGAAGCAGCTGGTGAGAGGTTCTGTGACCGCAGCCAGATGTTTGTGGTGATGCTGCTGTGTGGTGTGGCAGCCATTGCCGTGGTGCTATCCCTGTGTGTGGTGTTCCTGGCCTGAGCAGCAGGAAGAGATGCGATTAAATACACCATGTTATTGTAGGTTTCCTGCATCGTTTCAAAGGGGACCACCTTGGGAGAATTTAAGTATCAGAGACTTTGATTTCTGAGTGACTTTAATATGTTACAATCTCGAGAATACGAAAAAGCACTCATGATTCTTTTGTGAAAGATTATCATTAAATGCATTACTACTAAAGGTTGTCACTAATTACCGAAAAAAAAATTATTGTTGTTAGATGGTGTGGCCTATGGTTTAGCCAAATAAAGCCGAGTAATGTAGGTAAAAGCAAATCAGTCTGGCCTGCGTTTGCTATGTTGTTGTTTACAAGGGCAAAACATGTTGTCAATATTTAAATTCCAAAAATATGAATATTCTCAGATTTAACTATAATCTAATGTAACCCTCGTCAATCCTGATCATTGGGAAGTTAAAACTGAAATGAATGGAGCTGTAAATAGCAGTATACTAATTCTTTGATTTTACTTATTGTATGTTTTGGTATATTTTTAGCAAGCATATGACACAGTTATTGCCACAAACTTTTGCTGGAAGTACAATATATATTTATTATTCATTCGACTATCAATAATGAATCGTCTTTTTAAATTACATACCTCACTTAACAAGATAACATGTTTTCTACTTTATATGAAATCCATTCATGGATAAAACAACAGCCAGCCATCCAGATGGTCCAGACAGACCACCAGTGAAGAGGATTATTTGATCTCCAGACAAACACAAGCGACTTCCACAGTTTCATTGTCCACCATCCAGAAACCCGGCCACCTTCGCTACACACCCCTGTCTCTATCTAGGTGCTTAGTAAAAGGAAATTTGTTGTCATGGAGCCCATTGTGCGTCCTGCAATTGATAGCCAGTCACCATTGCCTTTGTTTGCAGTTGTGTCATGAATGTGAATCCTATAAGTGAAAGAAAAGCCGCTTCTGGGTCAGGTTCAGGTCTCGAGGCCTTGTGCTCAGAATGTCAATCCCAGTTTTGCTTTGAAGCAAAACAATGCCCCAACTGCTGGGGTGATGATCTGGGGAGCCATCACATACAACAGTTGATTACCCCTAGTAGTGATACAAGGGACACTAACAGAGCAGCGATATGTGGAGGGCATCTCGTGACCACGTGTTGGCTCTCAATGCAGGGCTTCCAACTGACATTTTTCAGCATGACAATTCTTGCCCACACATAGCAAAAGTATGTCTCTGGTGGATTGCAACACTTCCTTGCCCTGCCCGGTTGCCAAACTGATTGCAAATCAAGCAGTGTGAGATCAGCGGGTATGCCAGATTTGGCAACCTGTGAGTGTAGAGGATCTACAGGCCCAACTGCAATCTCTTAGGGCAAATGTGCCACAGGATACCATCCAGAACCTGTATGCCTCCTATGCTCAAATGCAAATGATAAATCCAAATATAACTATACAGTACGCAACACGTTACGTGTATCCGAACTGTATGTTCCTGTAAGCATATCATGTTTGACTCATGGGACACCTTTCAGTCCGGTGTTTGCCAAATATGTGCCAACCTAACTGATGCTTCTGTACCAGAATGGAAGCAAGCGACTACATTTATCATCCAAAATAAATGGAAACTCTTCCAAAAAGACAGTATACCGTTGGAGCACTAAAACGGGACTTCATGGTATAATGCTTTCCACGCAGACTTCAGAGTTTTGTTCCTCCCCACCAAAAAAAAGATTATTTTAAAATACTTTACCAAACTTTCCGGATTTGACTAAACACACAAGCCCCTAGACTAGGGGTCAGCTGACCGAACGCGATGACGTCATATCATACGTATTGACGCCGCATGTTGGCGGAAGTGGTGTAGTGTCTTTCACCGGAAAGTTCATAGAGGGTTTCATTTCTAGCAGTGATTAAGCGGTGAATGATGCTCGCGAGACATTACTGCAGAGTTCTTCTCATTGACACTTTGGGTGGCAGCAAACACATCAAACAAATAGACAAGAGGCGCGTGTGGACTGTTCAAGGGATGGCTCGATGCTGCTGGTCACTGACCACTGATTTCACTCAGACCTTTACCTACAGGCGTCATAAAGTTCTTACACATCTTTCTCCGTTTTATAAGATAAAGCCTGTCTCTGGACTGGACTCAATTCTGACAGGTGTGAGATGGTCCGTGGTCCGAGGTAAATCTCTCTCTCTCTCTCTCTCTCTCTCTCTCTCTCTCTCTCTCTCTCTCTCTCTCTCTCTCTCTCTCTCTGTCTTTTGGTGGGAATCCCTTGGCTGCTCAACAGAATTACCAGCAGAAGAAGGTAAATCCTTTTATTCTTGCCCAGAGTCTTCCGACGCCGATTTATTTTATTTTTTTATTTTTTGCTGTCCGTCCTTATTCGGTTGTTTCTCTTTATTTTCCAGGCAAATCTCTGTGGGTGCTGGTGATCGAACAGTTCGAGGATCTGTTAGTCAGGATTCTTCTTCTAGCAGCGTGTATTTCTTTTGTAAGTACAGTGCTAAAGCTTTTTTGAGAGAACCGAGGTGAAATTTGGCCGACAGCGCTAAGCGTGTGTACGCTTGATGTTTGGTTCGTTTGACGGTCTGGATCTGAAACTTGGCATGCGTGATGCGGCGTGTTCTAATGACGCCCTCGAAGGTGTCTATTTGATGAGTCAAAACTGCGTTGTGTAACGTCAAACATGTCATATCACGAAGGTACCGGGTGACGACGGTTCGAAGGCTAGGCCAAAGGTCTTAGGCCGTCGCAGAGGTCAATGCCTTTTGTCGTTTAAATGGTAAGTCGCAGCCGAGTCGAAACGCATGGTGTGTCTTTAAAAGGTTGAAAGGCTGTGCCTGGAATGGTGTGAGCGTTCCGAGAGCCTGATCATGTGACCCCCGGTAACCTCGCGGCAACCTCCCCGTCCTATGAGCTTCCTGTTTCCGGGCTGAACACACTCACCAGCCGCTCTATTAGGAAACCATTAGGATGCTTTGCTTGCGTCATGTTACGTACTTGGTTTTGCAACCGTTTCGTGACCTCTAATTCCTTCACAAATCAAAGATACTTTTATTTGATGAAGTATGAAGCCTACCGTAGAGTTCGTGGAACCAGTTTGAGACGGCTTGATTTCGGGGCCGCGTTGAGGCTGGAGGTAACCTTCAGAAGAAGGTGAACATTCCCCGTCCCGTTATGCGAGATGCAATGCGTTAAAAATATAAAATGGATTTATTTATTGTTATTGTGTTTATTGTTTAGGAGACAAACAATGTCTTCTTATTATATGCTTTTGTTTGTGGCCCAACAGAAAAATCCAAATGTTTAGCGTGCATTTAATTTCGGAGAAAAGAATGGGGTGTTGCAATACTCTTGCAATACTTGCAATACTACCAAGGTCTGTGATAAATACGGTCACCGTTAGAAGGCACTGAAGCATCGTTTTGGTGCCTGTAATTAATGACAAGGCTCTAATCTCTAAACGATGCCCGACCTGCCGTGCTGAGTGGACATGAGAGTATTCCGTAATGAAGACCAGAGAATTCTCTCCTGTTTGACGTAAACATTTGACTCGCTTGGCTCATGGTTGATGATCGCACCGCTGCTGCTGCCCCCCCGATAGGCTAACTGGCTAAATTGTTTCTACAGGTATTTGTTATGAAGAAGCTGTTAAGATCGCCGTGATGCGCTTTGTGAAGCCTCTCGTTATGGCCCGCGCTTTCCGTCGTCTGGAATCCGGCCTGTAAATCGGTCTTCCAGTCGCTCGCTGGACGTCCCGAAGGACTGGTCAGCGCTTTGCGTCTTCCTGCTGCTCGCCACTGTTAGTAAACTGTTAGGACTGCAGTTCTCCCGAGAGCTGGCTCGGCGTTTTCCTCAACCGAGTCGCTCCCGAAACGGCTGGAATGGCGTCTCTGTTAATCACTTTCTCTTAATGCTTGCGCGTGAAGACGCACTGCGATCGTGGTGTGCGTTTTTAAAACGAACGAACGAGTAGCACTGATGACTCTGTGAACACTGACCACATAGCCCGTGCCTTCTCATCCAGTCCTGCCACAACCTCAAGTTTTGGACTGTAAACGTTGCGTACCCTGTTAACCCGAGTGCTTCGAGCGAAGAAATATATTCATTCGGGCATTCGTTATCGTCTGCTTTTAGAGACGGGGGCCACATTTAGAGACCACAATTAACCTAATGCGCCTGTCTGTGGACTGCGGGAGGAAACCGGAGTACCCGGAGTAAACCCGCACAGACACGTGGCGCACACGCAGACTCCACACAGACCCAGGGACCCAGGTGCTACCCCACCGAGCCCCCATGCCACCCTGAGGAGATGGCTTATGAAATCGAGACACGCACCTCTGGCACGTTTCTTCGAGTTCTCTAAATGGTAGCTTTCTTTGCCGTGTTGGCATCATCCTCACCTCGGCGCCCTCACTGCCAGGTAAAGGTTTTGCACAGCTTTTTTTCTCTAATGGGTCATAAAACCTTGCATTATTGCAGCACTGACTTTGCGTCAGGATCATGCTTCGAAACGGTGAGCGGAAAACTGCGTCTAAATTAGATTTGGGACCGTGCCCGTAAAAAGGCATTATGATAACGAAGGCCGGGATAAGGTTGCGTGGTGAGAGGCGCTTTTTGTCTGCATCCTACGCCCTTTTATGGTACCTGACATAACAGCCTGCGCATGCTTACGAGACTTGATGCTGATGCCCAGTCGTGATCTTTTGTACCATTCAATTTTGCGTGGTTGTACAGACTCTCGGTGTGCAGCCTTGATTTGCCCAAGAGGCCCATTTCGAGCACGATCTGGTGTCCAGTTCGCTATATATAACGACCTTTAGTGTCTGAACGTTTGAGATTTGAGGTGCTTCGCATGTGCGTAGCCTGCGTTAATATAAAACAATCCGCCTCGTTAGCCGTTACCAGGCGCCGCGGTTGTGTTCCTTGACAAACATCAGCCTGCCCAGGGTGCAAAATCTGTGATGCATGAGACACTCGGTTAACCCTGACTCGCCCATGTCCGTCCGTAATGACTGCAGCATCGGCCGGGCCGCATCTGTGATCGTCTTCTGCCTGTACGAAGTGTAATTATTACCCAACGCTTAAGAGTTGTCCTTATTTTTCCTCTCTAGGTACTGGCCTGGTTTGAAGAGGGGGAAGAGACCATTACGGCTTTTGTGGAGCCTTTTGTAATCTTGCTAATTCTTATAGCAAACGCCATCGTGGGGGTCTGGCAGGTAAGTTCTTATCTTTCTCTTCCTATTTACTGACAGAATCACCTTTGAACGCGACTTCTTGACCGCTCTGTGCGTCGTTAAACCCGAAGCGGTGCGCGTGTTTGCGGTTTGGTATGCTATATTTGTGTGGTAACTAGCAGCAGTGCTAGATAAGGATTTGAGAAGGTGCAGAGCACCGTGTCTCCGAGGACATTTCTTAAGCAGGGGAACGTAACGAATCAAAAGGTGTTAATTGTCTTCCACGTGCCACGTTCGGGGCTTTAGATTGGTCGTGTGCTTTTAAAGTCGTCGGTGTGTTCTGTCGGGGGTGTTTTCTGGGATTTTGAGGCATTTGTGGATCGGACTGGTATTCGGAACGGGATTCGTTTACGGTTACTTTTTGTTCAGGGTACAAAAACGGACCTCCTCGGGTATCATTTTGCATTCTGTTGTTTTTTTGGTTTTTTTTTAACCCAAAATTTTAGCTCGTCTGAAGTGAATGGGCTGCTCGCGTTTTTTTTTGTTTGTTTGTTTTTGTTTACGTTGATCTTGCTTCTTATTGTCGGAAGAATTATCCTGCTCATAAATGTTGAAATAATGAATGATGGGATTCGTGGATGAAATGATTACATATCCCCTCCTTTTAATATAATGTAAAATTGATTCCTTTCCTCTTTGGATCACAGGTTTGCTATTTTAGCAGAAGCAGGTTCCTTCTGATCAGTAGTAACTGAAAGAAATGTGCTTTCCCTGGGTCATTGTTTTAGTACATTAAGCCTTGTTTTTTTTTTCACATTAAGCATACCCCCCCACACTAATAAACATCGATTAGCTGAATGCCCAAAATACCTGCCTATAAAACTAAAAGTTCAGATATCAAACACGTGACCTGACAACGAAGATGAAGCAAATAAAGTACGACATTTCATAAACATGACCAAACTAGGAACCCACGTTTAAGCACGAGATAACAGAACACTCCAACTAGGACGATACCTTTCCTGCCACAAAATGGCTGAAGACCTGAAGTGGCGTCAAACCCCACCCACCCACCGACCTTCACGTTAAGCATTCTCTCCTTGTCTCTAATGCAGCGTTTGGTCTAGGAAACCGGAGTCGGTCCAACCCAGTTCAGACGTTTCTCCATGTTTGTCTGGCCTGCACTGCTTGTGCTTTTGCTCTGCGCACACATCCGCCCCGTTTGTTTCGTTTCCCTGAATGAAATTGACCCCGTTTTGGAATGAAAACGCTTGATCTCTTGATCGCTGCTCGTCTTAAGATAGCCCTGCTTTCCCATCGTAGAGCTGAAGGCCTATTTTTCTCCAGCGATTCCCCAAGGCCCTGAAACCAACGTCCCAGTTTCTTCCCTGTCACTTTATTTTTGTCACCATTCATTAGACAGACTGGCATGAGAATTGCCAGCCTTAACCCTCCATACTGACGAGTTTTAAAGGAGACGTCGCCGGTGTGGCTGTGGGTACGCGCCACTTTGTTTTATTCTCGTTTTGCTTCTTAGTCATAGATATTTTCAACATTTTTCCTATTCCTTTAGCCCTATAAGTGTTGCCGTCTTGGCGGTACGTGCTTTACCGTGTTGCCTTTTGGGATGTTACGGTTCATTGTCTTTTTTTCCCTAAACAAAATTTTATTTTATTTTTTTAATCTATTTACCCCGAGGTAAATGATGCTCATGAACTGAAGCAGCAACCTTGTTTAAGGGAATGTCCCTTTGCGCACCTGCCTTGGGTCTCAGCAGTTTCATTAATTTACACGCCCAATAAACGTCCGCGGTAAATACCAAGGGCTGTTTCGCAGCAACCAGCATGGGGACGTACCCTAAATTCGCACAGCCCGTGCGTTAGGTAAGGGGGATTGTTGTTGGAAAAAGCGAACAGATCTAAAGACGTTCATCAGGGTTAGCAGCGCTTGGCTTGGGGTTGCTTTGGCTTGTTTTGGGGTGGCGGCGAACTGGGTCTGAAAGTTCGTTTGAGTGCGTCTGATGTACTAAAAAAATGAGAACAACCATGGATGTTCCTGGGGAAACTCCATGCAGACCATCCGGGGCTGTGTGTGGTGGTGGTGGTGGGGGGGGTTCTTGTTTCTGTTCCCTTGGGCACAAACTCGTCTCTCTGGCTTCGACTTCAAAAAACCTTTCATGCCCAAGCACGTTTTACCATGTGGAAATTCACGAACCGTTGACCTCTTGTGAAAAGGGTCTGTACGACTGACTTCCTATGACCCGAACCGCTGGTAGTTCAGTTTAGATCTTTTGAATGCAGTGCCTGAAATAACCCCGAAGGTTAAGGTTGTTTTTATTGTAAAATAAGAAGTACTGGTTGTCCAGTTTCTGTGCCTTTTTATAGTAACTTGTTTTTCGTTGCTTAGCCCGTGTTTTGTTTTTCGGAAGTTTGTTCTGCACGTCTTTCAGAACAGCCAAAAAAAAAAAGCTTGTGACCGAACTGCTGTAATGTCCGATTTTTAAGATGTCTAGCTTGTAATATGCGTGGTGATGGACTCCGTGATTCTCAATGCTGTGCTATGATTTTCTTACGGGTTTGTAAACAAGGTGAAACGCTGCACCTTTTCAGGCTAATTTTAGTCCCCTGCATTAAAAACAAATGACTACAAAAAAGGTTTTAAATGTATAATAAAATATTCTCTTGTAGCTTCACCCTATTATACTGCTCTCGCAAATTGGGGGCTATTTAGCCATCTATGAAATATAAACAGTGGGGAAAAAAATCTGTTCATTCTTTGCTTCAAAACGATGAGAGTTTTCTAATCCGTGTGGGAGCGTGTTTGATAGCGCCCTCTGGTGGCGAGAAACCGCGATTGCGTTCGATGGCATGATAAGCGGAGGGTAAAACCACGATGCATCGTTACACTCCTAAATCTGTGTAGTTGGGTACTCAAAAGCTGTACTCAGTAAGCAACTTTAATCAGCCGTGCTGCATGCGGTGTTCATACATGCCCTGTTGATTTGGATTGAACGTGGATGGAACTCGGTCCTGATTACTACGTCATTCCATTTCGCGATCAAACTCTGGATTGGTACAGACAAGAGCTGCAGGCATTTCGGCCACAGTGGAAAATAAATTCGAATGAAAATGAACTCCGTCAGGGTAAAAAGTGAGAAGCAGTGCTTGGGGAAGCTGGAGGGCTTGGGGGAAGTGCAAGGCTGGGTGGCATAGGACGTACAAGGGTGTCTGGGGTGGCCTTTGTTCATATTCCTGTTCCAGTCAGCGCACCCATTGTTGAGCTTAATCTGCTCGGCATCAAAATGGATATTTTATGTTCCAGTCGTATGAACCGTGATGCCAGCGGAGGCCACCAGCCAAAAAAAAAAACCCGAATGCAGCTCTGCCGTCACCGAGAACGATCGCAATTCAAACGAAAGGTCACCCAATTCGGAGTGTTTAGTTTTAGAAGGACGGGGTGAGGTTTTGAAAAGTCCCTCCTGTGATTTACAGGCACAGCTGTTGGCTTAGATGTGTAAACGTGATAGCACTTCCTCAGTGTACTGGGCTGCTGTGGCTATACAAAGGGTTCTGTGCTCCGAATATTGTCATGAATCACAGAATGGTACAGGGATGGAAAATAACAAACAGTACCTGCCGTCACACAGAACTACAAAGAATACACACACACACACACACACAGGCAGCAGCCGGTGACTGAAATGTAAGGCGTGGCAGCAACAGTCGGGAAGCACAGCACGTGATCGCACAGCAGGCATAGACGAGCATCTAGTGAGGATCAAAGGGAGTGTTAAACAAGCATCACAAACATTAAAGAAGCTTACCCTGGAGACACGCACTGTGGCGTCAAACGCGATTAATACGTCGTCGTCAGCTTCATGTGCAAAACGGTGCGCGGAAGTTGAGCGAAAATGATGCGGCTAGAGTCAGATGGGTTTGGCTCAGCCAGGACAGACTTGTGACCGGCAGATTTACTGAGAGACACGTGCAGGTGGACGGACAGACGGGGACAGAGAAATGGGGACGGACTGACAGATGGAGAGGGAAACGGGTAGAGGGAGACAAACGGATGGGCGTGACAGACGGACAGATGGATGGAGACTGAGACACAGATGGACAGGGAGATGAAGGGACAGAGGGTGGGAGGGAGGAAGATGGACAAACAGGCACAGATTGGGAAGGATGAGGGACAGAGAGTGAGACATGGATGGATGGATGGATGGAGAGCCAGGGAGAGTGAGACAGAGGAGCAGAGAAGGAGAAGGCTGAGGGACAGAGTGAGACGTGGGAGAATGGACAGAGAGATAGAGGGAGACAGACTTGATGGCCCAGAAAGAGAGAGAGACAGACACAGACGGGGACACAGACAGACATAGAGACAGAGAGAGACATAGAAACAGAGAGAGAGAGACACAGACACAGAGAGAGAGACAGATGGGGGCAGAGAGACAGTGAGACGGACGGGGGCAGAGATTGAGACAGACAGACAGACAGACAGATGGAGACTGAGGCGGAGAGAGAAGGATGAGGGACAGGGAGACCGATGGATGGGGACAAATGGAGAATGCGATGGATGGGACGGAAGAGTAGACGGGTGGAGAGAGACCTGGAAGGATAAGGCGACAGGGAGACAGACAGACGGATGGACAGACCGTATGTATTTTGTGTTTTTGTATTTTGTATTCTGTGTGTATTATTGTATGTAATCCATGCTTTAGTTCGCTGAGGTTTCATTCGGTTTCATTCACTTATCCCTCGCTTGCATTTTCAGGAACGAAATGCAGAAAACGCCATCGAGGCCCTCAAGGAGTACGAACCAGAAATGGGTAAAGTCTATCGGCAGGACAGGAAGAGCGTGCAGAGGATCAAAGCCAGGGACATCGTGCCTGGGGACATTGTGGAAGTCGCTGGTAAGAAGATCTCGTTTCAGACCATCGTCGGAGCTGCCATACGATCTCTGGGAGGCGTGCGGTCTTGAATTACCCATCGTGACGATTTTATGCCTCCTCCATCATTAGCCTGCTGGCGTGAGCTCGCACAGGCTCTCTGTGTGTGTGTGTGTGTGTGTGTGTGTGTTTGTGTGTGTGTGTGTGTGTGTGTGTGTGTGAGAGAGATTCCTCTTGCTAAGACGAGAGTTGATCAAAGTACTGCGACGTCACTGCCGCAGAATTGTCTGCTTTGCGTTGGCTCCCGGTGTCTGCTCTGCTCTAATAGATGACAGATTGAGATGCAGGGAAAGGGGATGATGGGTACCCTGTGTGTCTGCTGCAGCCATCTTTGTTTGGCTGCACTAGTCTCGGCTGTTGTTTTTGTTAAAAGAACGGTGTTTGTTGTTTAGGCCGATATTATTGTTGTTTATTCCACAGTGACACGAGGGCTTTAGGTTCGGCCCCGAGCCGAACTGTTATGGAAGGGGGAAGTGAATATATAAACCAAGTGAGGACAGTTGTGAGAAGAAGTTTTGTGTGTGAACTGTGGCGCAAAATGTATCCGACACAATCCGCTATTAAACTACGAACTCTTTATACGAGGTGCTCGGCGTTACCATTTCACCTTGACCGCAGACAGATTTAAAACGGCGCTGCTTGCCTCGAGGGGCTTTTATTGTTTACGCGCATGAGCCGCGAGGTCTCCAAACGGTTTCGGACCTCCTCCCTCGCACATTGGCTAGGTAGAGACTGGACTTTGTCTTTTGCTTTTTCCAAATGAACGGCGAAAACCCTATGCTTGCACGGCTACTGGAGTAAGGGTGCCCTGAGCCGAGTCCCTAGCTCGAAGTAGAATCCCAATCGCCCCCAGTTCCATGTCAAAGGGGGCACCAAAGATTGAAGCATCTTGTTGCGCCTTGCGTTTTAAGGACGTTCTTCGTCTCCAGCTGCAACTGTCCGAAGTCCTGGCTTTAGTAGAAACCAAGCACGGTATGATTTCTAAGCAGGAAGTGGTAAAAATCGCAAACGCTGTAAAAGGAAACAAAATCGCATCCCTGGAGATTCACGAGCTAAATCTTGATCGTTCCTCTCCCTCTTTTTACGGATTGGTCGTTTTCCGCCGCTCTGATTGTCTGCAGCGAGAAGGACAGAACGGAGAAACGAGGGGGAGAACGAATTCTCTGAAGCCCCTGCGTGGGGTTTTTTAGTCAGGCAGCGTTAACCCGCGCCTTTCCAGGTCAGTGGGGTGGCTGTTGGAGGTTCCCTCCTACAGGTGGTGCAGAGAGATTAAAACAGCCGTGACCTTGCGGCTTCCGCGCCGCCTAACTTAAAGGAGAGCCTCATCCTTCGCGTGGCTTTCTGCTCGGGTATCAGGTGCTTCCCTCTGCCCTGTAATGTTACGTTCGTGGAAAAATTTGAGCGCATTTCGTCGGCCCTAGTGCTATTCTTCCTCTGGCTGCTTTTGTTCAGGGTTTTGGGGTCGTCCAGATCCCATCCCCTCCCACACGCACTGAACGGGGCGAGAACCCACCCCCCACCGGGAGTGGTGGCCCCCCTCGGCACGCTCGTCCTGCGGCAACGACGGTAATGTCAACTCTGGAAGAGAGGTAGTCTCAGTTGTTTTTTTTCCTTCTTTTTCGCTCGTCCCTCCTACTCTAAGGGAATGAGTCATCAGCGGTAGATTGGACTGCAGCTTTTGTTTGCAGAGCTCTTCTGTGGCAGCATGACCTTGGAAAGGCGATGACCAAAATGACGCCCCTCCTCCAGGGCTATGCTTTTCAGCCGCCTCTTATGCACCGGCTGTTTGTAACGCGTTGCCGATGTCCTTGTGCCTAGCTGGTCCACTGCTGGGTCCTGTCCGTCAACCCATGAGTATTTAATTAAAGGAGAGGATGGAGGAGGAGAATGGAGAACAAATTTGCAAGCGCTCACTTTTTTGAGCTTGAATGTACGTTGGGATTGGAATTGTTCAACCTAGACCTGGATCCAGAAGTGCTAAAATCTTCTGCTCACGTTCTGCTGTCTGACCTTTTAAAAACGTTTTATATATATATATCTAATGATCACATGATCCACATTCACTTGTTGGTCTATTTTTATACCCTAGATCACAAGGGAAGGAAGCTTCCGATACGTACAGCGTACGATCTGCCTACCGTGCGCTAAATGAACCCCAAACGCAATTGGTTGGACCGTGAAACTTCAGGCTGTTCTGGATAAGATCGAGTGCTGAACGTTTCGAGTGTTTTAAGTCATAAATCCCGCAAGGGACATGAACACACACACACACACACCAACCTTTGAAACTGAACAGGTGATTCGACTTTTCATAAACGTCACCGTTTGCTTAAAGCACACATTGTAAAACCGAAGGGCTTAACGGTTGCCGTACGAGCGGCTGCGCAGTAAACCGGTTTGTACGTCAGCGATGATTAAAAAAAAAATCTCTGGCTTCCCCAGAGTTTCTGAAGACGTGTTCGATTAGTAGGATGGTTAATAGGAAATTCCCAGATTGGTCATGTCACGTCTGATGGCACTTTTTAAATAAATTAAAGTTGGAAATGAAGTGACTACATCACTGTAGTGTAAGTCATTTTTAAAGCCGAGTTTCACTTCCACCGTTGAGGCGGTAAAATGGAAGAAAAGGCCGATTACCTCCTTCGTAGTATAATGAGGAGTTCACACCTTACTCCCTCAGAAATCTCAAATTTAAACGCGTCCGGACCTCCTCCACTTGAGCTTTTAGGAAACCGCCTTGGGTAAAACCTTGGTACGGTTATGCAACCAATTCAGATTTCCGCTGACTCCGCGTTCAATTTACGATTTGCTCCGGCAGCGCCAAGGTCTCGCTCGCCGTTTTCTACGACTGTTTGATTTTATTCTCGCAGTCCTAAATGGTCAGAGCGTTTAGGGTTCTTGGGCGGCGCTCGTGAGCGAAGCCATCCGTCTTTGACGAAGCATTCGTAAAAAGGCCGAGAGTTTAAACGAAGTTTTTATTGATGTGAAACTGCTTTTTTTGCAACACTGGAACCTTTTTTTTTCGGGCACAAGAAAATGGAACGTTTTGACCAATTCAGTTTCGTTTCCTTGTTGTGTCCGAGTCTAGCCGGTAACCTCCGGTGCTCCGAGATGAGAACCTGGCCAGAGTTTTTTAGTTCCAGCTTGTAATACGTTTGCAGTAAGAGACGCAACATCAAGCCTTTGTTTACTGAAAGTACGTGTTTGAGATTCCCTCGGACTTCTGCGTGTTCTTCTGTTCTATTTAAATCGTGACCTCTGCACTCGTTGGCTTTGGGTGGAGTTTCCGCTCTTGCTCTTCTTCTCATGCGATGAGATTTAAAGCCAACCAAAATGTCCAAAATGCTGTATCAGACCGTTCGGATAAGTTGCTTTGCCATTTTGTTACGCTGTCCAGGTGGATGATACCTCCTCTTTTTTTCTTTTTTCTTTTTCTTACCCCTTTCCAGTGGGTGACAAAGTTCCTGCTGATATCCGCCTGACTTCAATCAAATCGACCACGTTAAGAGTGGATCAGTCCATTCTGACAGGTGAGACGTTTGTCTGTTATGAAAAGGTTTTACAGTTCACCGCTGTAGTTGTTAAGACCATGTCACGTCCACCGTTAACCAGTTCGGGTGAGGAACTGAAAGCAGTGTGACCTATTAGAACGAACGAGTCCTTCGTTTGAATACGTGTGAATGACCGGAGGAAGCCTGTGAATGTGTTTAACACGCTGCGTTACGGGGGAAAGGAAAACGAAATAACTTTTCCTCATAAGATTGTTGTTTTACTTGGTTCTCATGGTAGTGAGCTCTGTAAAACGGAGCATTAAATCTTACTTTACTACCTTAATTGGTAACGTTCTGTGCCCCCCCTTGTGATTATAAATCATGCCGATTTGCCCTTTATTTATATTTAAAAAGTGCAATCGGTGAGAGCAGGCGACGAATCCGCAAAGGGGTTCTGTTATGTTTGTGTAATACACCCAAAGATTTACAATGTTAGATTTCTGTATCAAACACCGTGAGTAATAATTAAACAGTATGCTGTAGAACGTACTGTAAAAGTCAGTCCTAGTAATGTCACGAAGCGTGATGTTGATCAGACTGCCAAAACGAACAACGTAAGAGGTCGGGCTTGCAGAAACGACCCAGGCCGCTCCACCCTGGGATTGAAACCCGGACCTGCTTGCTGCGGGGTAGCGGTGCTAGTGGCGCTGGTGGGCTGGCAAATTGGCGCTGCTCCACCCAAATGCCCGTGCTCTGGCTCTAAAAGAATGCTTGACCTCGATCTGCCAGTCTGACATTACAACACTTCTTACCGTGGTTAGTCTCCTGTTATGGAGGCATTCCAAAACCATCCAGTCATGACCAGGGCTGTCGAGGTGAAATCAATCCATCAATCGATCTCAGCATTCTGTAATCTGTACCAACGCTGACGAGATATTCGCCTCCCAACGCTTGAACCACTCCCGGTCACGCTTAGGAAATGGGGACTGTACTAGCCTTGAGCTTAAGATATTGGGCTATGGGGCAGAAGGACCAGATTCGGATCCCTCATGCCACCGTTAGGTACTTGAGTAAATCCCTTAACCCCACAGTGGCTTGGATTTTAAGATTGTAAAGCATCTGGAGAGGAGTGACTGGTAAATGTAACCCACATTATCCGAGTTTTCTTTTTATCGATCCTAACGATACTGCAGGATGCCCTGTTTGGTGGAAGTAGGAAATATGGATTAGCAAATGATGTTCACTGCTCTCGTTTGATTACTTGTAAAACCATAAAAAAATATATAACATTTATTGTAATCTTATGGGCAAAGTGGACAGAAGATTAAAATTTCTAAGATTTATTTTTGACAGCCCTAGTGATGACCAGGGTTTTTTTTTGTTGTTGTTGTAAGTACTAAAATCCTGACCAGGCTAAAACGTTTTTGTCTGCTGTTTCGTTTTCTCCGTAGGGGAATCCGTTTCGGTCATTAAACACACAGACCCGGTGCCTGACCCACGCGCGGTTAACCAGGACAAGAAGAACATGCTGTTTTCTGTAAGTCTGAGCCGTGCAGTGCTGCTCGGGACTTTTAACGTTGGCTTGTCGTAACCGTTTCTCTTGCGCGCTCTGTATCCAGGGTACCAACATTGCCGCGGGTAAGGCCGTGGGTGTCGTGGTGGCCACGGGTGTGAACACTGAAATCGGCAAGATCCGCGACGAAATGGCCTCCACGGAGCAGGAGCGCACGCCCCTGCAGCAGAAGCTGGACGAATTCGGCGAGCAGCTCTCCAAGGTCATCAGCATCATCTGCATCGCCGTGTGGATCATCAACATCGGACACTTCAACGACCCGGTGCACGGCGGCTCGTGGATCCGCGGCGCCGTGTACTACTTCAAGATCGCCGTAGCTCTGGCCGTGGCCGCCATCCCCGAGGGGCTGCCCGCCGTCATCACCACCTGCCTCGCTCTCGGTACCCGCCGCATGGCCAAGAAGAACGCCATCGTGCGCTCGCTGCCCTCCGTGGAGACGCTGGGCTGCACGTCGGTCATCTGCTCGGACAAAACCGGCACCCTCACCACCAACCAGATGTCCGTGTGCAGGGTGAGGACCAGCTGTCACGACTACGTGGCCTGATCGTATCAGCTATCGAGAAATGGCCTCAAATACGCGATCCCATTATTGAGATATTTGGGCATGGCTAAATCTGTCCCTTTAGCTGCAGCCAAAACCGGAGAACCAAAGGTGTATTTGGTAAAGAGTGGAATCCAGATTTAGCCAAGCTTTTTCCATGAAGCGTGCACAGAGCCTAAGGACGTTGTTTACACGTCAGCGTAAGCCTCTGCTCTCACCTGCGGCTTCTCTTCTCGTTCTGTCGTCTCTCGCTCCGGTGTTTGACAGAACCTGTTTCAAATTCTATGTCCCAGCATTACCTTTGCCTCTGTTTCCTTTCACGACGTCTCTACTCCTAAAGCTCCTTCATTCTCCTTCTCCCGCCCCCCCTCCTCCGTTTGTCTCTTTTCCTGTAACCCAACCCGTTCCTCTCTACTTCTGGCTCCTCTTTGCGTGCTCATCTGTATGCGAGAGCCAGTTACTTGCAGTAGCGTTACGTAACTGACCTTGCGTTTAAGATCCGTCTCTGCCTAGGCAGCTCTGTTCCCCGGGGGCTACGCTCACGCTCACGTGCACTTTAGACGCCGCGGTGTTGTTGACGGAGCAGGCTTGCCACCTGACGTTTTGAGCCGTGTAATGCCTATTCTGCCCAAATCGGTGTTTGAATTTCGTTTCGTTGCTCTTTTCAGTTTGGTTAATTCCATGCCCCTCCCTGTCTGAGCCAATCGTGTCTGTGCAACGTCACGATCTGCAGCATTTAGCAGGAACCGTTTATCCAGGGCGGCTCGAGGCAGCTTTGGCTTCTTCTTACGTCAGGGTCTAATTAAAACGATGCACGCAGCATTTTAGAGTCTTTTTTTTTTTTTTTTTTTTTAAGTTGTGTGTATAAAGGCGGCATGAGCGTGGGTGCCGGTGCAGACCGGAATCCTGAGGCTCCGCGTCTCGAAAAGGTGGAAGTGTCCGAGGTACGGAGCGGGGATTGAGTGGGAAGGCGCTTTTAAGCTTCCGTTTGAGCCGGACTGATTTGATACGGTCCTGCCTGTTTACAAATCAGACTGTCCTGCCCTGCCGTAACTGCCAAATGCAGTGGACGATGTTATTCGTCTTTGCCAAGGTTTGACCTGCGAAAGTCAGTTTTTGCCATAACATGGCACTGCTCGGATTAGCCAAGCGCAGGGCTTCACTCGTCTGTCTTCTCTCGCTGCTGCTGCTGCTGCTATCTGGTTTTCCTCACTTGAAATTCCCAGTGCCAACTTGGCCCCAATTCAGCAGTGTTCTCGTTTTAGTATCTTTCAGCCAATCCTGACCTCTGCGTAACCCTGAGCGAGCGTCCTCTCGTTTTACATGATGTGTTCCCAGGCAGGATCTGTTCAAGCTCCGCGCCGTCCTAGTGCGTCGTGCGCCCCCTGCTGGAGATTTGACGCGGTGCGCGTGTGTGTGTGTGTGTTTCAGATGTTCATCGTTGGCCAGGTAGAGGGAGACAGCTGCTCACTGAGAGAGTTCACAGTGACTGGATCTACATACGCCCCTGAAGGACAAGTGTACGTTTGCTGCGTTTGGAGAACCCTGTCGATAATGTGCTTGTAATCTAGTACTAATACTTTAATTCAGATGGACTGTTGTGCCCATACAGGTTCCAGGATGGTAAACCGGTCAAGTGCTCCAAGTACGACGCTCTGGTTGAGCTGGCCACCATTTGTGCCCTCTGCAACGACTCCTCGCTCGACTATAACGAGGTCTGGGACGGTGTGCTTATGACATGAATGACTTTTGTTTGTTCTTTTTTTTTCTTCTTTATTTTCGTTAATATTGTTTTTGGCATGTCGGGTTCGTTTGATTCGTTCTTTTGTCCGATCGTTCATCGGTGCCTCTTTTACGTTTTTTTGTTCGTTCTTTGCTCTAACTTTCTTTAGCTCGTTTTTTTTTTCTTCTTCTTCTGCTCACTTTTTTTATTCTTGCGTTCGTTCGACCATGACCGTTTCCCCAGTTTCATCCTCTGCTATTCAAAGTTTGCGCTCTTCTTCCCGCTGGCCGCTTGTGGCAGCACGGCGTTAGAGCGTGTTACCACGGCAACGGGCCAGTCCCACTTTTTTTTAAGCTTTTTTTTTTTTTTTTTTTAAAAAGAACCCCTTTGGAGTAGCTCTGTCCAATAAGTGCTGTTCCGTCCCCAGGCTAAAGGCGTGTACGAGAAGGTCGGAGAGGCTACGGAAACGGCCCTCACGTGCCTGGTGGAGAAGATGAACGTGTTCGACAACGAACTTAAAGGCCTATCCAAGATTGAACGGGCCAACGCCTGCAACTCTGTAAGCCCTGAAAACACTTGACGGGATGCCCTAGGCCCTGAAATGGGATCATGCAGCGAGTTGACCTGAACTGAAAATGTGCGTACGTGCAATTAGTCGGTTTGTGTGTTTGCGTCTTGCTCAGGTTATCAAGCAGCTGATGAAGAAAGAGTTCACGTTGGAGTTCTCACGGGACAGGAAGTCCATGTCTGTGTACTGCACCCCCAACAAGGCCCGCTCTGCCATCGGCAAGATGTTCGTCAAGGTAATTACGGGTCACGTGACCGATCGCACTCTCCGCTTTCTCTTTAAGGCCCCGCCCTTTAACGCGATGGTCGCTTTCTGGTCAATTTAGGGCGCTCCAGAGGGCGTGATCGACAGGTGTACGCACATCCGCGTGGGCAGCAGCAAGGTTCCCCTAACCGCTGGCGTTAAGGAGAAAATCTTAGCTGTGATCCGCGAGTACGGAACAGGCCGGGACACGCTGCGCTGCCTGGCACTGGCCACGCGGGACAACCCTATGAGCAAAGAGCAGCTGGTGTTGGAGGACTCCTCCCGCTTTGCGGAGTACGAGGTGGGAAAACTGATGGCGCGTAAAAAAAAACGTCTGGACTTTCTTAGGAAAAATGTGTCGAGGCTTTTGTCTGCCATTCTGCACTTCCGACCTGGTTGTTGATTCATTTTTTTTTTTTTTTCCCTCTCTCTCTCTCTAAACTCTGTCTGCAGACTGACCTGACCTTCGTGGGTTGCGTGGGCATGCTGGACCCTCCCAGAGCCGAAGTGGCAGCGTCCATCAAGCTGTGCCGGCTGGCGGGTATCCGGGTCATCATGATCACCGGCGACAACAAGGGCACGGCCGTGGCCATCTGCAGGCGCATCGGCATCTTTGGCGAGAACGACGACGTCTCGCGCATGGCCTTCACGGGCAGAGAGTTTGACGACCTGTCGCCCGCCGCCCAGCGTGAAGCCGTGCTCAGTGCCCGCTGCTTCGCCCGTGTCGAACCCTCGCACAAATCCAAGATTGTGGAGTACCTGCAGTCCTATGATGAGATCACTGCCATGGTGAGTGGCCTTAGAGTCGTGTCGGTGCCTCAAGTAGGCGAGGGCAGGAGAATCGGGGGGAACCTAAACCTCGCCACCCCAAGCACGGTAAAGCGGGGTTTAAAAAAAAAAAAAAAGAAAGAAAGAAATATCAGCCGTCGTTTAACATGATTTGTTTCTCCATGCCAGACGGGTGATGGTGTAAACGATGCCCCTGCGCTGAAGAAGGCAGAAATCGGCATCGCCATGGGTTCGGGCACAGCCGTGGCGAAGACGGCGTCCGAGATGGTGCTGGCCGACGATAACTTTTCCACCATTGTGGCTGCAGTGGAGGAAGGACGAGCCATTTATAACAACATGAAGCAGTTCATCCGCTACCTCATCTCCTCCAACGTGGGAGAAGTGGTCTGGTGAGACCGGAGTTCTGCGTCTTCGCTCTGATTTGTAATAATATGGAATCAGGCCTGGGATTAATGTAGGCTCGTCATGACCCATTCTTAAAACTTACAATGTGCCTCGTGTTTAATTTGCATCTCAGCATTTTCCTGACGGCAGCTCTGGGTTTCCCCGAGGCGCTCATCCCCGTACAGTTGCTGTGGGTGAACCTGGTGACAGACGGCCTCCCTGCAACGGCTCTCGGATTCAACCCGCCCGACCTGGACATCATGAGCAAACCTCCGCGCAATGCCAAGGAACCCCTCATCTCCGGCTGGCTCTTCTTCAGATACCTGGCTATCGGCTGTGAGTAAAGGGTT
The DNA here is from genome assembly GCA_034779995.1 of Parotocinclus haroldoi. Taxonomy (NCBI): domain Eukaryota; kingdom Metazoa; phylum Chordata; class Actinopteri; order Siluriformes; family Loricariidae; genus Parotocinclus; species Parotocinclus haroldoi. The sequence continues at coordinate 23,755 of JAUZST010070181.1, read as the reverse complement.
TTTTTTTTTGTTTTTTTTTTAATAAAATGGCTTTAATTTAAGTACATTACGTACAAGTAAAAAGATCTGTTTTGCTTAACATCTGCATTACGTTCTTCCGAAACTGACGTTGACCAGATGTTACCATAGGGTAACGTCCTTGGGGATCACTCGTACTAGTTTTCTGTCATTTATAAGCCAGGATCGGATTATCCGGCAGTCCTTGTTCCTCTTCGTGTTCATTTTGAAATTTCGTGAGCTGCGTAAAATTCGTCAGACCTCGGCCCTTAAAGCAAACCCACACCCATCAGATGGCGGTTAAAACGGCGCGCGTTGTTGAAAGGAATCTCCTTTCCGTAGGCTACGTCGGCGCGGCGACGGTCGGCGCTGCTGCTTGGTGGTTCGTTGCTGCTGAGGATGGACCAAGGGTCAACTTCTACCATCTGGTTAGTACGCCTGTGCCATTATGGTAACTGCTTTAAGAAGCAGAGTATAGTCCTGTAGCTTGAATCTCTGGGCAAGGCAACCAAATTTGAATCCCAAACAAGTGTTGCTTGTTGCATCTCTTCCCAGGCGCACTTTCTCCAGTGTGCCCCGGAGAACCCTGACTTTGAGGGTGTTAAGTGTGAGGTGTTCGAGTCGCCGTATCCCATGACCATGGCGCTCTCCGTGCTGGTCACCATCGAGATGTGCAATGCCCTCAACAGGTAGGTGACGGAAGTGCGCTCCGACCGCACGGCTCGCGCGTTTCAGGGGACCTTGTGCATTGTTTAAGACGAGCTTTGAGCCGATTTGGTTTATTTCTTTGTTTGCTTCAGCGTGTCTGAGAACCAGTCTCTGCTGCGTATGCCACCCTGGGAGAACGTGTGGCTGCTCGGAGCCATCTGCCTATCCATGTCACTCCATTTCCTCATCCTCTACGTAGAGCCTCTCCCGGTACGTATCACACTCCATGCAGGGGCCCAAACCGCTTTATTACCGTACACTGAGAAAGTAACGAAGTAATTCTGATATGCAGTTTTATAGTCATGCATTGTATTCTGTTTAATTGTTCGTAGTCTATATTATTATTATTATTATCATCGTTAGTTTGCTTCTTTAAAACAGTGACTATAAACGTAGTAACACAGCATATATGCTGCCAGGCTTTTGGTCCCTCCGAGGTCACGGTCGTCTTTGGTTTGTTCTTTGTAACGTTTCGGGGGGTTTTTCCTTTCCGCTGTCGGCTAGGCTTGTTCACTTGGTGTCTGGCTTGGACATGCGGACTCTCACAAATGTGCAATGGAAATAAATGTGATTTGTGGGGTTTTTTAATTAATTAATTAATTTTAAAAAAATCGAACTCAAAGTAACGTAAACATTCATTCTTCTGCAAAGAGAAACACCAACCTGTTGACGTCTCTCTCTTTTCTGCCTCTCCCCTCCCCCCCTCCCCAGATGATCTTCCAGATCACACCCCTGAACCTAACCCAGTGGCTCATGGTGCTGAAGATCTCCCTGCCCGTGATCCTGCTGGACGAGGTGCTGAAGTTTGCTGCCAGGAATTACCTCGAGCCAGCCAAAGACTTGGACGCACCGCCGGGCAAGCCCTGTATGCTCGGCTCCTGGTTCGAGGGCATCTCCTGGCCCTTCGTGGCCATCTCGCTCCCGCTGGTGCTCTGGATCTACAGCATCGACACTAATCTGTCTGAAATGTTCTATTCCTGACTCCCCGGAGCCAAATCCACCCCCACCGCCCCGCCCCGCACCCCCCACCGTGTGTAGATTTAAAAAGAAAAAAAAAAAAGAGAGAGAGAGAGAGAGAGAGAACGCGAGCGCGGATGTAAGGAGTGTGCCTGCGCACCCAGGAACGTGCACGTGCAGGAACACTAAGGCAACAATAATATAAGGATGGAACGACGTTCTGTTTTTTCTTTTTTCCTTTTTTTTTTTTTTTTATTTTTAAAGCGGGTATGGAGGGGAACCACGTAGAGCTGAGGTCTTCTTCAGGTGTTAGTGACCCTTATTACCGCGGCATGGAGTTTCTGCTGGTCTTAACAGTTGTCTGTTTTTTGTTTTTTTTTGTTTGTTTTTTTGCCTTGTTCGTTGTAGTTTTTAAGTATTTTGAGTCATTTCTGTCATTTCAAACAAAAGTACAAATACTAATTCCATGCATTTTCTTTTGTACTTCCACCGAATGCATGAAATTGCTCCGTGTACCAAGTTTAAACACTATTTTAGTTTTTTTTTTTTTTTTTTTTTTTTTTTTAAAAACCCGGTCCACCTTTGAGTGAACAGTCTATGGGTGTCCGCGGAGACGTGGGCTACATCTAGGTAACCTTCCTTCTAGCCGTCACTTTCAATCCGGGGCATGTTTGTGCTGCACCTGTAAAAGCATCACTGTAAAAATCCAACATCCCAGCTGCCTAAGTGAGATAGGAAGGGTGTGTGTGTGTGTGTGTGTGCGTGCGCGTGTGCGCGTGTGTGTGTGCCCTCTCCAGAACGAGTGGGGTGGCACAGGAGTGTAATAACTAATCCAGATCCTGACGCCGAAGCTGCATGTTTTGTATCTTGCATGCGTGACGTGTGGATTTTCATTTGATCGTTTTTTTTTTTTTTTAATTTTTTTTTTTTAAGTCCGCCCCACCCGTGCCCCTCCTCTGTTTATTTCTGAATACGTTATTAACCAATGCCAGTTTTTCTGCACTCGGCAGAGCGCAGCTACCTCAACACAGCCCGATTCGTTTTGTCGCCCCACTGAGCTTTACGCCTGTATGCTTTGAGGTGCTTGGCTTGTGCAGAAGAGGAAAAAAAAAAAAAGCCGGAATCATTTGTCCTGGCCTTGATTTTGCTTTGTTTTTAAGGATGTATCCTCTTTTTATTTTAGAATCGACCTGATTTGTATTTGTATTAACTTAATTAATTTAGGGCTAGGGCCGCGAGAGTCGCCGATGTAATAATAAAACGTCGCCATCTACCAAGCGTTTGGAGAATAAAGATTAACGTTAGGTTTAAGTTTAGAATTCATTTTATGACCCAGACCAAATGTTTCCCTTGTTTTTTTTTTTACTTCGAAAAAAAAAAGATTACACTCATGGACCATTTAAATTAAAAAAAAAAAAAAGGGGTGCGCGTCTCTTTATTTGCAGGCCAACTCTGTTCTTTTTGTCCTGTACCTGTAGAATTGACCTCGGCAGCGAATATACTTGAACGCAGGAATAATGTACATACGGTTACTCGACGAGCAGGCAAGCGCAAGCTGAAGAGCTTCCTGTCGCTGCTGTCGGATTGTACATAGCACACTTGCCGAATATAGCTGTACCTGTTTGTTTTGGTGTGTTTAGCCGCCCCACGCCCTCGCTCCCAGTTTAGAGGCCAGGTGTAGCGTGTTTTGTGAGCGGCGCTGCCATGTTAGTGTTGCTATCTGATCATCTGCTCTTCTCCCCATGCCTCCAGTGGGCTTCTGCTTACCTGAGTGAGTAATTATTCCTCCATCTTTCTCCGCCGAACGAACGTGTCGTTTAAAGTTTTAATTGCACAGGGCTCTCGGACCGTTGAAATGCTGAATCGTCGTGGTGGGCTTTGTTTGCTTACTCCTGTTTGATCCTAAATAAATCCGGGCAAAGCATGGTCTGTCCCGGAGCTTAACCTGGAATTCCTTTTGAACGATTCGGCCAGGATTCGAGCCCTGGAACGGCCGTGCCCCGAAGAGGGCGTTTTCCATGAAATGCTATGGCTTTGCGAAGCTTCACTGGTCGAAACGGGCTTTAACGGAATGTTCCCAGATCTTTTAGAACCGGAGCGGAAGCCAATCCCTAGAACCAGTTTGAACGTTCTCGCAGGAAACGAGCACTAGCTCTAATTAATGCCTGTGGGTTTGGGTGTTAGGTTCAGCCGTCCACAAACTTTTGGCTGAACTGTTATAACACTGAGGTTGTTTTGACCCTGGCTACCTTTTAATTGCAATGCAGTGCAGCATTTAGCAGATTACAGTTTAATCAGTTGTGGGTTAAGGGCCTTGCTCAGGGGCCCAACCTCGGCAGAGGTGGGATATGAACCCTGGACCTTCTGGTCCATAGTCTAGTACCTTGACCACAGTTCCGTTATAGTCCCACTAACCTCTCTTAGTGTCAGACGCAGCCAATCATGTTACTACAGGATGCCAAACCTGGCCAGAGGGCACCAAGGGGGCTCGATTCCTGGCTGGTGGTCAATTAATCCAGGTCTTTAGTATAAGCAGACCTGGCAACCCTGCCTGCATGGACTGAGACGCCATGAGAAGCTACTCGGATCGCTGCGGTAAAATCAAGTTTTATTAAGCTGAATGTAAACGCGCACATTCTGTTTATTAATCCAAGTCGGGGTCGCGCAGTCTCTCGCTCCGGGACGGTTTGGTGATGCCGCCGAGCTGTCCACTGTGCCACCCTTTTCCTTACGGCAACATTTGGTGAAAAATGGCTCGGGTTTGCCTTGCTCAAAATGCTCACCCACTCAAAATAAAGTGAGATTTGCTTTCCGTCGGACGTTCCCCATTTCTGCTCTCTTGTCCACAGACGTGCCGCTTCTCTCTCTCTCCAACCCCCCACTGCATGAGCTGTGGTCGAACCGGCCAGGGCCGCTGTCCAGTCCGATACGTCGGCTGTCTTAACACCGGGGTTTGAACCACTGTGTAACCAAGGAGCAAAAGCTTCATCCGCTCCGGATGTTAAAAGAAAAAAACAAAAACAAAAAACGAGCGATTGAGAAAATCCCAATTTGAGTTCTGGAGCAGGAACGATTGCGCAATCACCTATCAGGGACTCGCTCCCATTTCCTAACGATGTGAACTGGAATAACGCGCTTAGGGGGCGTGTCCGGTTTAGGACTCCACATGCAGTCTGCTCACGCTGGCCAATTGATCCACGTACGATTCTGATTCCGAGGGAGCCTGATCTAACTTTCTAAGTGCTCTCAGCTTTAAACGCACAAACGGGAGGAGAAAGCGAACAGCATTTCTACAAGTGGATGATGAGAGCCTTTTGAAAACATTTAGCACACTAGTGAGGGTTCTGCGAGCGGTCAAATAATGTCTTCACTTCCACTGATTATACCCAGGAAAAAACGTACTGTGAAATTGGACAGTCGAACCAGGAAGCGGGCAATTTCCCGTCCAAAAAAAGATCGTGGTAGAACCGTGAACTTTATGGTCACGCTGTGAAAGTTCACATTTAAAACTGTCGATTACAATTGAATTGAAATCTAACAGTACATTTCCCCCCCGGGAATTCTTTCATTCAGTTTCGCGCTTGCTTGATCCATTTCAGGGGAGGCTTGCACGTGGTACAGGACGCCAATCCTAATAATAATAACAACACTGTGTTTGAATGCTTGTGGATGTAGAAAATAGACATTTGTTTAACCATGTTCACTGCTCTCATATCCACCGATTTTCAGCAGGTTAATCAGCCTTTTGCGGGTATAAATGGTCACGTGTAATATTTGGTTTGCGTTGTAGAGGACAGAGGGAAGCCTTCAATTGTCTGCATTGCCATTACTTCATGCATTCTGCCTTGCAGTGAATAAACGGGATAGGTTACCGCTCCGGTTTGTTTTGATTGATTATTTTTTTTTAACTGTGTAAAATTAGTTTTCTATACAGTATACATATGTATAATACAATATAGAGTAAAATGCATGCCTTCTGTTGTAAGTAGCCAAGCAATTTGATCTATATTTATATACTGTAGTAACTTGCCCGTGTACATTGGTGCTCAGTGGTATGTCATGATAAACCTGATTTTACAAATAAATTCACTGGTTTGATTTTAACGACACACGTGCAGTCTTGGTCTCCTTTGATGTCTTGATGAATCTTCAACTGAACAAGATCTTAGAATTGGATTTTTTTTTTGCTAATTTAATAAGGCAAAGAATCCTGGTGTATCCAATCTTATTCTGATGAGGGTCATGGCCGAGGCTGGAGTCCAACTTTTACGCACTTTTGTAGACGCACCATTTGACATTTATATTACAATCCACACCTGGGACTCGAACCCCAGCCCTTATGTTTGCAGACGATTGATATTACGTTGCCACCGGCGCTCATTCGTGTTCATACCTTCGTCTTAATCCGGTTGCAATGCCGGACCCAAGCGCTGGACAAGACACCAATTCATCTCACCCACACCCTCATGCAATGGAAGATGTATATGATGTATATGAAAGATTTATGGATAATATAAATATATAAAGCTGGCGAGGCCACGAAAACCTTCTGACTTCTTCCACTTAACCTTTAGAGCACTTACTGTGTTTTAATGAAATGTGAAATAGATCTGCGAGCGTGCTACCATACAAAACTCTTTGTAGTATTCAATTTATTGCACTAGGGGGCGCCAAAGACAGGAAATTAACCACCGGTTTTAGACGAAGTGGAAACGTTCAAAACCATGACGTCACCTTCATCCCGGAGTGCACAATTATTAAAAAAATGAATAAATAAATTAAAGGAAGAAAATTCACAAGCAATAGTACTTTTTAATCAATTAAAAAAATAAATAAACACATCGCAACGAATCCACAGTAGGACTATTATTAAAAGTATACTAAAAGTATTTAACACATATAAATCATCTTATTATATGAAAAACACAACAATTCAGAATAATTTCACTATTGTAACACCAAACGTTTTTGCTTTTAAATAAAAATGCCAACGAGACGGAATATTAGCCAATAAATAAAAGTTAAGACATTTATGAACAAAAAAAAATGTGATGCGTAAAGGAAAATTAATATTTTAAGATATGTATGGATTGATGGGTACAAAACCTTATCACAATAAAGTCCATATTATATCATAATATATGACATATTTAAAGTCTATGTGATACATAAAGAAGAGGAATTACGTATAAGAAAGAATGCGTGTTTAATATATAATCCAGACACATAGTAGGTTACAAACACAAATGTTAGGGGTTTGGTAATAATTAACATTATTCAGAACATTCAGAAAGGGTTTTATGCATTAGAATTATAGATATATATATATATGACGTCTATTGACACAGAATTACTCTAACATGAACGACGTTTTTTTTAGCTGACTACTGTCAATCACAGTGTGTAGCCCCGCCCTTTCCTGAGTAAGCCCCGCCCCGTGTTGCTCAGACAGGAGCGCTGCTGTGCAGTATCTCCGGCTCAGCAATCGTTTCCACTTATTAACGGCGTTAAAACGGGACAGAAATCTAACCCGGATTAATTACTGAGCTCTGGATGAGGTAAAGCGGTTAAGATGAAGCTTTGAGCTCTTCACTGTGGATAAAAAGCGGCGGCGTTTTGTTTTTCCCCCCGGATCTTATTTTATTAGGTTCAGCCGTCGGTACACAAAAGGGCTTTGGAGAAGATGATGATGATGATGGTGATGGTGATGGTGATGGAAAAACAGCGTCACATCATGAATGGAAGCAGGACAAGCACTGGGTTTTACACCAGGATAAACTAAAGACGGGTGTTTTTTTGCGTTTGGTAGTCACGGGTTGCTTGTGTGTGACAGACTGGATGAGATTGATATCGTGTTGTGTGTGAGCAGATGCTGTCATTGTGCTGAGGTCTGATGCTGGCTTGATGGTCCTGGAAAGAGGATGCATGGGAGGAGTGTGCCAGCTTTTCTCTTGTTTGCCCCCTGTGTGCCACCTCATGCATGTCACAGAAGAAGCCAAATCAAGACGAGACGAGTGTGTTCGGGAGATCTTAAATGAGCCGCGGATTACCCCGTCAACTCTCACCGTAGACTTTGGACACCTTGCACATCCAGTTTGATTGAAGCAACTCATCTGGAAGTGACGATTTTTCTTTTCCTTTTTGGTCACAGTAACTTTACCCTTAACGTTGATGATGGTGGAGCCAGTGGGTTTCATCGAAGCCTGGAAGGCACAGTTTCCTGAGTCTGAGCCTCCCAAGATGGAACTGAGGTCTGTAGGAGGTATTGAGCAGGAGCTGGAAAAGTGCAAGGCGTCCATAAGGAGGCTCGAGCTGGAGGTGAACAAAGAGCGTTTCCGCATGATCTACCTCCAAACGCTGCTGGCTAAGGAAAGAAAAAGTTACGACAGGCAGCGGTGGGGCTTTAGGAAACCTCAAATGGCCGAGGGGGATGCTCAAGTGGGAGGACCCGACCCCCAGCATCCACACATGCAGGAGCCTGGACAAGGCGACCGCATCAGGTTCCAGCCCGTAGGAGAGGCCAGGCCCAAACCACGTCCTCCTCCAGCCAGGAAATCTGCCTCACACGGAGATGGGCTTGAAATGCACTCAGGGTTTGAGCCCCACCAGCCAGGACCGGGTAGTGAGACCGACGGCCTTTCACCATCCAAACAAAGGGGGGGTGTTTCACCTCGAAGACCTCATCCGCCTCCTGACAAGGAACTCCCATCTGACCCTTCTCCTAAAGAAAAGCCAGGCATGGGACTTGGGGTGGCTGCGCTACGCTCCAACTTCGAGCGGATTAAACGTGCCAACTCGCACTCGGCCGGAGATGGGAGAGCAGGGCCGGACAAGCAGCCTTTTTATGCCAATATGGAATTCCATCACGACAGGGGCCTGGTGCGAGTGAACGACCGCGAGGTCTCCGAAAAGATCAGTACACTTGGGACTCAGGCAGTGCAAATGGAGCGCAAAAGGTCCCTCCACTCACTGCCAGGCAACTTGGCAACAGTGGCAGGCGAGCTGCGGCCCAGGCCTGTCTGCAGGGGGCGTTCCAGCGAGAACACCTGCGGTTACGATGCGGAATGTGAAGACGGAGATCCCAGCCCTCGTTACGCCGCCCGACCGAACGGGAACAAGCCTCCTCCTCCACCGTGGCACCCGACGGATTTCCAGCCCTACGGCGGTGTCTTCGCTGCCAGCGAAGGTGGAGATGTCCGAGTGACGATGCGCGAGCACGCAGCCAACGATGACCATCATCTCACCTGGCCCAGGAGATCCTACTCGCCTGGGAGCTTGGAAGACGTCGGCGGGGGAGGGGGTGGCTACACGCCTGACTGCAGCTCCAATGAGAACCTGACCTCCAGCGAGGACGATTTCTCCTCAGGCCAGTCGAGCCACGTCTCTCAGAGCCCGACGGCAGCCTTCCGACGACCTTTCAGGGAGAAGAGCCGCTCGCCCTCGCAGAACTCGCAGCACTCCCTGGACAGCAGTAGTCCACCGACACCGCAGTCCCAGAAGAGACACCGCCAGCCGCACGTGGTTGTCTCAGAGGCTACGATCGTGGGCGTACGCAAAACTGGACAGATCTGGCCTCATGACGGCGACTCGACTCACTCCGGCAGGATCTCCCATGACCACAGCTGTCATGGAGACCTCGGTAAGTGCTGAGTTTATTTTGAGTTTGTGTTTGACAGAGGGGCAAGTTAAAGGCTTGCCGTCTGCACCAGATTTTTTTTTGTCACGTTCGTACAGACTGTGACTGCAATCTCATGATGTTCCGTTCCTTCAGGCTCCATGATGGACAGAGTGGAAGGCTTTGTGGTTGTGGATCTGGGGCAGAGTGAGGTTGAGTAATTAAGTAAAAGGGCTTATTGACTTGTTTTAGGGGGCGTGGCTTTGGGTTATCTATTATGAGCATGTTTGCTGTTCAGTTTTACCGTTGCCCTAGCTTGTCACGGGACTGGCGTACGCATGCCTTTGGACGCACAGTAGTATTTCATTCATTAAAGGCCGGTTTACTTCAGATGATGAGGTCATCCAGTGAGTGCACATGCACAAAAAGCTTGTCCAAGTGGGAAATATTACACATGGCATCCCATCTGGATGCTGCTCTATACGATGAAAAATAGGAACGATGTATTGTGGACCGTGATCCAACCTTAAAAGCACTATGTGGTGTTTCTGCCAGATCACCCACCCACCCATGTGCGACTCCTCCCAGCTTTGAAACATCATTTTTGTTTCTCGTCGGGTTGATTTGTTCCTTCGAGTGATTTGTGTAAAATGAATCGGAACGGTTAAAACGCTACGCGACTGAATTGTTGAATTGTCCGATCTCAGATCTGCAGATCTGGGACGTCTTTCCATTTGAAAAGTAACATGTTTACTTTTAGCCTGGTTACAGGTTACAAGCAGGGGGGGAAAAAAAAAGCCTGAACTCCTGTTTCCTAACGTTCCGAAACTCTGGTGCTTTGTGCGCTGGAAAATGGTTGAAGTCTTAAAGTGCTTGGGGATTTATCCACAGGTGTCTTGAGAGAGGCTGACTCATCAGGCCAACCTTTCCACGTGATCAGGAATCTTGGACTGGGGATGATCTGTTTCCTCTGAACGTATCCAGTGCATTTTAACCTGTACCTAGCCTGGAGGTAACAGGGTACGTTGTGCTGGTGTAGCCCAGGCAGACTGGCTTAGCTTAGCATTTCAACGTAAAGCAGACGGGCCCGCGGGGTCCTGGCACCGCACAGCAGCAATCGTGCCAAGGAGGTCTTCTTTGTGGAGAGGGAAAGATAACGCTGCGGGCGGACAAAAAACGGACAGACACCAGCTGAACGGCGCTCTGTCTGCCCCAGGCTCTGCTGCTGAGTTACAGCCGTTTTGTGCGCTGTCAAAGAAACATGACTCCCGGCTGCTTTCGCTGCTCCGCTAAATTGTAGCTGAGATAGCTAAAGGAACACTTAAGGGGTCTCAATCGAACGGCCCACCGGCCCTATTCTGCGCAGGCGATAATCCCACCGAAAAGCCACCGTATTGTTTGCCCTCACCTGTCCAGCATTCTTTTCTCCCCGTCCTCTGCTATTTAAACCCCTTGTTTGAGGTGGTTGAACTGGCGTGCTTTTAGAATGCGTCTGATTGCTGAGGTTGAGCCGTTTGCCGTGGCCGTTCTTCTCCGCTCTGGCTGAGCCTGGCCCAACGTTTCGTCTCTTTTGACGAAAAAGAGTGCCGTTTTACAGCTGAACGTTTTCAGCGGCCTGGTTTTTAGTGCAAATCTAGCAACGTTTGCTGTTTATTAGACGACACTGACAACAGACAACAGAGTTCCAGATGAAGCGAACAGGAAAATAAAAATATAGCATGCTTGTTATGCTTGTTATGCTTTTTTGTTGCTGGTTTTGCGTTAGGAACTTCCTGTCAGATGTCTACAAATGCTGCGACTGTAGGAAGCCAGTTTTGGCTCGGGTCATACAATATGTGCTGCACTAAAACCTTCCTTTACAGACCCTCCGCCTCCTTCCATTATTACAGTGACTCAGGCCATGTGATGCAAATCAGCCCTGATTCACTCATATGTGTACTGTGGTTATGCCGAATCCGGTCCTAACTTGGCCCGTTGCTAATTCTGTTGTTCCCTGTTCTCGGTCCAGAGAGAGAATTGCTCATTTTGATGAATAAAGCATTAAAGGGGCAGACGCATGTCAGACGAACTCGGCGGTCAGGGCGGATGTGGACTGCTGTACGTGACTGGAGATGGGTCGATGCTCACTGACGTCCCCCATATCGTCGTCGGGGCGACAATTCTGGCGGCTTGTGATGATGATGTGATGGCATTATTGCAGGGTTATATTTCATTTTTGTATTTTATTCGCATTTTCATATTGTATTTTAAGTTCCCGGCCTTGGGTGTGGCCCACGTCCCATTTCACTGACACTGAAGTCCAGGCTGAACCTGTACGTGTTAGAAGAGGTACAGCACGAAATTGTCTAGGCTTACATCCCTTCAGCGGGATGCGGATGCGGATGCGGACCAGCGAATGCAAAACCCTGGAACGAGTTCCTATAGGTGTACTTCCTCCCGTTTGGCCCTTAGAAGCGCTTGGGGCGGCGCCGCTTTGGGGTGCAACATGGGAGACTGGAGACACGGAGCTCGTTTCCTTGATTTCTTTTCTCATTTGATTTATTTTCTCAGGGGGAAATGGTTGACCGTCGCAATGCGCTGTAAATGTGGTGAGCAGAAAATGTTTTCATCCTTAAAATCCCTTTAAGAGGTGCAGATAGGGGTACAGGCGGAGGACGGCCTGCAGGTGGCTGTGAGAGGATGGCACGGTGTGTTGCTCAGGCTGCGAGGATGCACACATGCCTTGTTGCATAACGGCGCGAGCGCCCTCGCTATGCGTGAGAAAGACGAGTCGTATTTGCGAGCGTAGCGTGAGTGAGCTTGTGTGAATGCGCCAGCATCATGAGCCCCAGCTATGAGAACTAAACACGAATATATTAGGGCAAAAAAAAATTATTAGGGCAGCACTGGCTCTGGGGGTAGCAACAACGTCCCGGGTTCAATCCTTTCTGTGTGGAGTCTGCATGTCCTCCCCGTGTCTGCCTGGGTTTACTCCCAGTACTCCGGTTTCCTCCTACAGTCCAAGGACATGTGTGTTTGGTTAATTGCTGCCTCTAAAAATGGCCCTTATTGTGTGACTGTGTGTGTGTGTGTGTGTGTGCACTCTATGATGGATTGGCGCTCCATTTAGGATTGTTCCTGCCCTTCACCCAGGGTTGTCGGGTGGGCACCGGTTGGCCCGCGACCCCTGTGTGGATTAAGCAGGAGCTAATGAATGAATAATAATATTTATTTATGTATTTACATCATGATTTAGATGTCGAATCCCAGGGGTAGCAGGGGTATTTTTTTTCTCTCCCCCCCCTCCCCCCCGCACACATTCTAGCAGCGGACTTGGAAGTGCAGCCTGGATGCAGATTAAACCATCTTTATTCGATGAATTCCACTGTAACACAATTTATCACTAAAAGACAAATGGTTCAGCCAGAAACAAAGGCACAGAAATTTCCTCCAGCGGCGTCTTTGCTACAAGGCTAATGTTGGTAAGCGCTAATGGAATTCTGTGCGACCCAAAATCTTTCAGTGCGTCTCAAACCGCCGCTGCTTCTAAAGCTTGATGGTGCAGGGGTTACTGTAATCAGTCATAATAAGGCACAATTACCTCCTGAATTACTGGAACTCGGGACTTAGACCGAATAATGATTTATTATATACTTTTTATATACGTTAAAAAGGATTATATGCCATGTATACAGACGTCTTTGAGTTGCAGGAAGGCTCTAATACCTTGAATAAGCACTTTAAAAGTGGGAACAGGGTGGGTCGAGGTTCCTTAGGACCACATGGAAGGTGGCCACCCCCTGAAGAAGCTTTTTGGATGAGAGGTGAAAGAAACGTCTTCGAGAACCAAGTACAGTTTCCTTCACCCAGCAGTTCGGTTCAACCGATGAAAAACGTCTCTAATGCATAAAACCTTGAGGCATATGGGCTACGACGGCAGAAGATTACGTTAGAGTGCTAGTGTAAAGCCAAGAACAGGAGTCTGAGGCTCCAGGGCTTCATTTAGGGAATAATTCCGGGAAAAAAAAGGTCCAGGATGTGAAATCATTTAAATTGACATCCAGAGAGAGCAGTCCACAAACCAGAGCATGATCTGAAATGCCACTGTAGCTTCCATGCAGTCTGATCCGAACGTGGCTTCTTCTTGCACGGCCGTAATGCCATGTGAATTCTTCGCTTGGCTTCTTATGAGTTCAGATGGAAAAGAAGAAGAAAGAGGAAACCATGACTCAGTGCTAATTGGGATTTAAATGCATGGTAAGGGAACACAGCTCTGCAGATTTGATTGGTTCCTGAGTTGGTGGCTCAGTTGAACCTGGAAGCCTCTGGGCAGTCATGTGTTTCCCTCTGATGCCAGAAACAGCTAGACTTCCCAGCATGTAGTAGACGTGATTAAAAAACAAGTGCTGGCCTCTGGACGTTATGTAGGGGAATATGGAGGTTATGGTTTCAGCCATGCGCCTCTCAAATCAAGGATCAAAGGAAAGGACTTGAGAGAGAATTCTGTTTACGTTGAGGGGTAGTTGGGTGTATACATGGGATGGTCTGGTGCACATAGAGGAGCTTGCTCAAAAGCGTCATTGTCCTCCCTTGCTGGACTGAGGTCAGAACTTCCAGCTCTATTTTTAGCCAGTGTAAAAAGTCAGGAGTTTATTTTGTGGCAGTTGGCGCCCACGGTAGGGCCCACGCCAGCCGGGGGAACCGCGTGGTATTCCTGTGTGTCCCATTGGAAAAATGTTGTTTTCGAATTTTTCATTTCTAGGCCTTCTCCCAGAAGCTGGAAGATGCTTGGGGTGGTACTGAGTGATTAAAAGCACAGTTACTCTATTTAAAAAAAAACTTTCGGTTGGGTGGAATGAGAGGTTCTGATGTAACAGCCGTTGAAATGTTGTTGTCGTACATAATTGTCCTTGAACGGTGGATTGGTCAGCCCAAATTCTGGAGTCTGTGCAGTCAGGAACCACGAAAGGCGAACAGGGGCTGGACTGGCTCCAGCTCCTTCTGCCTCTGCTGTGAGGGGGAAGAACAGAGGGGAATTACCATCACGGGGACCGGAACGTTTGTGGAGCGTTCATTAATGGAAGTTGTATCCGTTAAACAGAGCTTGCAAATGATCTAAAGAAATTGTTGCGCCAGTTAAGAGAAAGCTGTGCTTACGACGATACGTGTGCTATGAGTAATTAGGTAAGAAAGCGGATTAGAGCGGCTATAATGACCGATTTCATATGATAATAGGAAATGACAGAAGCGGCTACACGAGTCAGTCGTTAAGTGTGTTTACATGGATACCAGTAATCCAATCGTTAGCTATTTATTAATCGTTAGCTCTGATTATTCAAGTGTTCCGAGTCGTTTTGTTATTTTAAACCTGGGTCAGGATGATCTCTTTTAGGGTTATTATTGATTTCGGGGTTGATCGGGTCATTCACTGCATGTAACTCAGATCCTTATTTGTTTTATGAAAGGGAATATGAAAGTGGTTTAAGCAGTTTTTTAAGATTAAAAGGTTGGTCAGGAAGCTGACTAACTCCCAAAAACACATTTTATAAAGATCCTTCATGAATAAGCAGAGTAATGCATTAAGTATCGTATCTTTATGACGTCAGGATTGTCAATTCTGTCTTGAGTAACGTGATAAACAACAAAAAAAAGTTTTGCACTTTCTGTGCTGATAACTTCTGAACCACACGACACTTGCCCTTGATCCAATATGGCGGCCACGTTCTGGACCGAAAGTTATGCCCCTTCACCCATTACTTGCTGGGGTATTCAGATCTGCCTTCTGAATATGCTGACATGGCATCCCAAGGGTTTTTTACAACCAGTCTCTAAACCGTGTACAGATATAGCAAGAGTAGGCTTTAGAATCCATTTATTTGGCAACACAGTAGCATGGCTAATGACACGAAAGGGGTTATCAGAAAATCACAACAAACTAGTACGACCGCCTCAAGGAAACCGAAAGCTGCAAGTGTATTATTAGAGAAATTAATTTGGATTCTGCATTCAGTTCCGAAGGATTCTTAATACCAACCTGTAAAACATTTGCATGTTTGCCAGATTTACTCATCCCTACCCTAATCCACTGCTTGTCACGCAAGTGTAGCACCCAGTTTGCTCCGCGCTACACTAGGGCCCTAGGCACTCGTCTGTATCGCCTAATGGATGGGCACACAGAGGGCACTTTAATGGGTTCTGTGCTAGCTGGCAGCAGAAATCCTGGACGCAGCACAGATGGCAAGCCCCCCCACAGAGAGCTTCCTGGAACAGCAGAAACATTGGCCGCCTCGCTGTGTGTATCCAGTCGAGATCAGGGTCTGGACTGTGACCCCTGGCCAGAGGAAAAGCTGAAAACCAGATCCGCCCTGCACCGCGGGCGCTGCCCTCGGTCCTGCCCGTGGATGCACGCTCCACCCAGACCACAGTGTATGTGTGTTGGCAAGAGTCTCAGTGCCAAGGTTTTAAACACAAACACGTTGCCTTTACAGTCGTTCCATAAGCTGGTCCGTCGAAAAGAGAGGAAGCTGAAGACGGAGCTGGAATTTAAAAAGTCTGAGCTGTGTTTAATAATCACCAAAGTCACAAGAGCAGGAATCGGATATTACATTTCGGTCGTCGCATCTGATGCTTGATCGCTTCCCCACCTCTGTCCTACTGCATGTTTCAGAGGATCTAAAGGCGCTTCATGGTTCCCAACTTTCCACTACAACAGACGTGCTGGTGTCCAAGATTTCCAAGATTAGCTACACGTAAGGCAGCAGATGTAAATCCCGTTCCGTTGATACGCGGGTGTCTCTTGGACTCCGGCTCACATGAAGCACTTTACTTTGTTGCCTATGTTTAAGGCCCTGCCCTCATTGTGTTGTGTGGCAACAAATAAATCAAACCGTTGTCCGCCGATAAAAGTAAGACTTTCCAGATTGTTCTTTCTTGTGGTGAAATGAAGCGTTCTTTATATCCCAGCCAGATTTGCTCCCTCGTGCGGCATGGGCAGCTGTTTCGCATTTCTTGAGCGTGCAACCAATTACTGCGCTTGCACCTTTCTGCTGCCCCGGCTCGGAGTTTTCCGCTAAATGAGGGGAAAAGCAGGAGAGATGAAAGGCTCCGACCTGAGGACGCTGGGGGTTTCCGTTCAGTTCGGTAGTAATCAGGAGAGCAAGTGACTGACGCCGGTTTTACGCTTCCCATGTTGAACTTCTCCCTTCCAATATTTGGCTGCTGCGGATTCCGGGGCGAATGTTTCGAATCAGATCCTTTTGTGATAAAGGCTGACCAACAGTTGCCGTGTAGGCAGGGATCAACTAGCCTGTCTGTCTATCTGTGATATGATCTGTCTCCGTTACCCGCCTGAGGTCTAGTAACAAGATCACGTGTAGCACACGGGATCGGTTAGACCATGCTCGATGGTCTGATCGACTTTGGTGTCACGGTACTTTTGCAAAGCTGTACCAGAATGGGAAGCCTGTTTACTCACGTCAGGAGGAAAGCAATACAAAATTAGACAGGCCATGTTATATCAAGCTGCAAACTGACAAGTTTGTTCAAGAAGTTATGGACAGTAATAATCGGGTCGTTTCCTTATTTTGCTGGTAATGCAGAATTTGCCAATATAAGCCAGTACAGCAATCGCCAAACGCTGTCTAACGAGGGTTCTGCAAAAAAAGAGAGGAAGTAACCGATACAAACACCAAGATTAGGGTCCTTAGCTTTAACATGAGGTAAGCAGCACTGTGTGTGGCTTGGAAACCCGTAGGAACGAAAGAAGACATTAAAATTGTTTCTGACAACCTTATCAGGATTTAATGTGGTCCAGCGTCGATTCTCTACATATGAGGGCTCATTGAGGAACGCGCCGGCTTCAGACAAAAGTTTCAGGTGGGAAGCAATGTTCAAAGAAATGCTGACGTACAGGAGCATCGTGTCCCATGCCTCCTGGCTGGGCCGCTCATTAGCTGGAGAGTCAGTGCACGCTGTGGGACAATTTTTCAGAAAATAAAATTCATTTCTGCCTTTTCGCGTCAAGTAACCGTCACAGGTGATGTAATGGGTCCAGATTGTAATCACAGTTACACACTCAAGCCTCAAGATGAACGGACTGCGCTTCAGTAATTTCCGTTATTAGTGAAATAAAGACAAGACAAAGACAAACCCCTGCTATCAGGATGTTTTTTTTGGAATTTTAAAATAGCAGCTCTTCAGAAAATGGGAGCCCTATACTGATTAATAGCCGGAGGAAATGTACCTAGTTTCTGACGCCGTTCTGAAAAATTTGTTGCGGCTTTTATTAAAGTTAAAAGCAGTCATCATTTTACGGTCTTTTTTTAAGGGCATGTTTGCAAACTGCCATTAAAAAACGTTCATTTTATATCGTTAACAAAATGCCGTTTCCTCAAATTCCATGTTGTCGACATAAAATGAAATACCGAAATGGGGGTGTGTTTTCATTCAAATGGCTAATCGTGGTCGTAAATAAAACGCGTCACGAAAGGAGTGCACCACAGGCATCTGCCGGCTGCTGGGGCTCATTTGTGCTGTTTTGGCTACGTCACTTTCCTCTGGAGACTGAACAACATTGCCCGAGGCAGGTTTGCCGTTCTGATTTATGGCTCAGATGATGGGTCACAGTGTAGCTGCCTGTGGGTTGGGTGGCCTTTAGTTTCTCTTAGTGTTTTGTTGTCAGGAAGCTGCGGTTTCGTTCCCTGGAGTCACTCTTCTGGCGTCCTCTTTGTGACCGTCGTCCCTTTTCCACCGAAGGTGCTCGTTCAGCAGATCTTTTTCGGATCCGGCCGTGTTTCAACCGGTTTATGAGCCAAATCATAATCAGATGTTTCCCAGTGTGCAGTGGGAATAAAATAATAGCCACGGATGGTTCTGACTTTAAGAACATTTTGAGCGTTTATAATCAGCACAACGTTGCATTCCTGGCTAATGGCAGTTGTTCTAAGCGTTCTTTATATATATATACTTAATTTTTCTGAGCAGCGCATATGGCCTATAAGACCTGGAACATGGACGTTTTATGTTTAGGTACCATAGGAAACAGCACCCAATAGGAGCCACACCCAAACCTGCCAAGTATTGATCTTGGGAGCTAATGTTTATTCCCCTCGTATGTCATCCATCTCTTGTTTTTAGAACATGAATAATGTGACTGTAACACACCGGGTGACACGCCTGTGTAACAGGAACCTGCATGTTGATCTTTTCGATCTGATGATCTGTTTTTATCTTGCTGTCCTATGCTGGAGGTCCCAGGGGCTGGGTGCTCCTCTGCCATCTATTATTCATGTTCAGACACAGTTCCTGTTCGACCAGGACACAGTTGTGGACGGGCTAAACCATGGAAAGGCATTGGTTGTCCAGAGATCCATCCAAGGTTTCTGTGTCCCTCCCGGCAGCAGTTTGGAGTCACATTCTTACACCCAGCGTCTCACATGGCTGGTGAGGAAACCCCTTGTACCACACGAGGCACCAGTTCCAGCCGTCTCACCACAGCACCAAGCGCGCCGCCCCACTGACACCGATAAGCCACGTGGAAAGCGCGTGTCTCACGTTCTAACCCGGTCTCCGGATGGGACTTCCTTTAACCACGTTTAAGCGATGGAGGTGCACCTGAAAAAAAAACCCCAAAAACCCTACCTGAACCTTGCGTTTTCCTCCGAATCTCCACCCGTCGTAGACTGGAGAGGGTCCCGTTCTTCCTCCTGACATCCGGCCGCACTTTACGGTCGTGCTATTTGATATAGCGAGGTGGAATTTTCCTGCTGATAAGGGTAAAGTGGGGGAAGGGGGCCTTCAAAGTGACCTTGCGTACTGAAAACACACGAACGGCAGACGTATGGCGAGCTCGCTTAACGCCGGAGTTAAGAGTCGGGAGGAAATGCCCCAGCTTAGCTGGGAGCGCAGATATGCAGAAACGTTTTGTGATTTATGTAACGGGGTTTAGGTGATAAATGGAATTACACTTAAGGAAAGGTAAAATGGCATCAGCAGCACGTTGTAAAGAGACAAATGCGATTTGTTTTAGCAAAGAGGCAATACAGAACACCTCGCTTGCCAGCCAGGCCGACAGAATGGAATAAGCAGAGATTTGTAGGCTGGGCAAGGAGCCAGATGCCCTCTTTTGGTAGCTGGTAGCTGTCCACAATCCAGACCTTTAGTGCAGCAATCTTTTTCCACCCGCATGCGGTTTACAAGTACTCAAATGGCTCGTCCCGGATGACTTATTTTAGCAGGTCGGGGTTACTTTAGGCTGTTTGTGCTGCTAGGCTAATATTGGCGGCTCAGTGGAAAGTG
Source organism: Parotocinclus haroldoi (assembly GCA_034779995.1). Classification (NCBI taxonomy): domain Eukaryota; kingdom Metazoa; phylum Chordata; class Actinopteri; order Siluriformes; family Loricariidae; genus Parotocinclus; species Parotocinclus haroldoi. The sequence goes on along the minus strand of JAUZST010070181.1, from coordinate 4,203 downwards.
GTGACTCAGTTCTTAAGGCTCCGGGCTACTGATTGAGTAGGTTGTGAGTTCAAATCTCACATGTACCGCCTTGCGGAACTGTAAATCATTCTGCAAGAGTCTGTGTTGTACCTCGGTTATCGACCACCTCAGAAGCGAGAAGGTTCAATCCCAGGGCGGGGCGGCCTGGGTCCTTTCTGTGTGGAGTCTGCCTGTCCTCGTCGTGTCTGAATAAGTTTACTCCGGGTACTCCGCGTGTTTGGTTAATTGGCGTCTCTAAAGTGGCCCTTAGCAACTGCAGCTTAAAGGAAGTCTTAAGCATATATACTGAGTATGTTAAACCTGCCAATATACGATAAAATCAGCTTAACTAAACCCTGTTCACACAAAGGAAGAAATCCAGCTTCCTCATTTTGAACTGGGTGCAAAATCTCGACTCTTTCAGGTGCACTTTATTATGAAAGCGTAAACAGTATGGATAATTATAGAGCTTTGGTTTTTGTGTCTCTTTATGTCTGGACTCCACACACTGGGCTTCTGCTGCGCTAAATCATTCAAATTCAACAAGATTTTGACCTGCGCTGTGCTTTATCAACAAATAGCCAAACCTCTGTGCTATATCGAAGCAGCGTCCAAACGTAAAAATAAATAATGTGTCATTTGTTTCGGAATGAATGGATTGGTTTTCCCAGACAGCTCCTGCAGAGAGGAAGCATCCATGTGCGGCCCTGGCCTGGCTTTAAACCTTTGCCGCGTTGTGCGGTTAGCTACTTCCTCCCGGTTGACACTGATTAGCATATGCTTTGTGGGTTGTGTTATCCTGCATGTCAGCCTGCTAGTCACATCTGTGTGTGTGTGCGGAGCGTTCTCTTGGGAACAGAAGATCCGTGCAAAATGATCTGTGGAATGATCTCGGGTTTGACTGCGTAGGTGTGCAAAAGTGACAGTGCTAAAAAACTGATGCTGTGCCAAGCTTCGTTTATATCCACCTTAACGACATATATTACAGTCAGGGTCCTTCATCCTGAGTGTAATAGCTCGTTGGCGGAAAAGAAGATCGTCTGGATATGCACTCCTTAATCCGATCATAAATAGATTTCAGCAGTTATCTGCATATTCCGATAAAGAGCTGGATTTTATTTCTGTCACGCGGCTCTCTCAGTCTGCGCGTGCGCGGTTGCCAATTCTGCCTATTCTAAGAAAATATTCCCATGGACCCGGTGGGTTCTTTTCTCTCGTGGGATCTGGCAACGCCGGAATGAAACGCAGCAGTTTTTTTTTTCCGCTAATCCAAAGGAAATCTGCACACAATGGGAATCTATTCTATTGCGAAATAGCTATTGAAAACGGTGAAACTCGATGTGATGGAGCTGACCGTCGTATTTGCGACTAACGATGCCTGACGATGTGCCTTTCATTTTTCTATCGATGTCGTGTCGTCACGCGCGTATTTCCAGCTCGAGTTCAGGTTCCGAACTCAGCCGGGTGGCCTGTAACCTGTGGGCTTGCTCCGGGAAAAGGAACGTGAGTTGAACTGATGGTAGGTTGTGGGTGTGTGAGACTGTGTGTGTGAGTTATTGTGTATGTAGAGCACCGTGCCTGTCTGGCTGGAGGCTGCCCTCCCCTTGCTGTCCTTCAAAAATGTGTGTTTGCCGGGGAATGTGTGTATTTGCTTTGGCTCCAGATTGAAGCAATTACTAGGATGTGACCACCTGGGACGCACACGCACACACACACACACACACACACGCACACAAACACACACGCGTGGTGTATGCACACGCTTCCTCTCACCCTCACTAACTGTGCCAGTACGGCCACCCAAAGCTATTTAAACCTCCTAATTATAAGGGCCTCTTTATACAGCAGATTACGGGCTGCACAGCGTCTAATTATTGGTGCTAATTCTGGGTCATCAGATACCGTTTTGAGGTAATTGTGGCAGTCACACTGAACACTGACACGGCCTGATGGAAGACTGTTTATTAAGCCGTTTTTTTTTGTTTTTTGCAAGGATATGAGGTCAGATGACTCGGCGGCTATTGCTCAGTTGCCAGGCGTTTAGGGTTTGAACGCGGACAGAGTCAGAGTTTGAGAAAGGCTTCCGTAACGGCGAGCAAATAAAAAAAACAAATAATGAAAAAACCCCCGGTATGATTCTGCGATCAGATTACTAAGTGCATGTTGAGTGTGTCATACGTCCCTCGTTAGGCGGTTTCGCATCACTTTTTCCGCATTGTGTTTCTGGATGAATTGACAGACTTAAGCCCGCTTTGTTTGAATCTTATTGTGCGCTCTAAAGCGTCTAATCAAACCGTCGAAGAATTACAGTGGACAGCTCTTTAGCTTTTTGCCATCCGAAGTGCTTCGAGACTATTTTGGGTTCCCTCTATTGCTATCTATGTCGATAATCCATTACCTGCGTTTCGGTGCATTTTGCCCTTTTCTTAGCATTTTATTTTTACTCGTAAAAGTTTCGGAGCCATTTTGCTCATGTTAATGGCTCTGCTTGGGCTCGGGCCATCTATTTAGGGGGTTAAAGCTTTTAAGACGTCTCCAAGCCCCTGATGCACTTTGGGCGTGTTTGCTGTGGAGATGTCTAGCGTCCTTCAAACATAACGCGGTCTGTCCATGAATTTACTGCTACCTACCATGGTGTCTACTGTGAAAAATCAAGCGCATTTACACCAGCCAATAGACAGCAGTATAAGGAGACTTTGCACAGACACAGGTAACCATGTCTAACCTGCTCTAATCTAATCTCGGTGATGAGACTTGTTATCTGGACAGTAAGACAGAACCCAAATGACGCCACACAAGCCATGGAAGCAAGTTTGGAACCGAGCAGAACACAATTCAGAAGATGGTACTTAGAACCAGAACTTCACCAGATAACGGTGCAGAGTCTTCCTGTCTCACCAGGATGCTACCGAGCTGAACATAAACCAATTAGAACAAAACGGAGGCAGTCGTTTAAGACGTTTTTCTGACTGCGTTACTGTAACGAGCCTGGAATATATCCTAAACCTTAACGAGAGTTCATAGCAGTCCTAATTTACAGAATTACCTCGTTGTCTAATTCATGCCCAGGTTTCATCTCTCTGTCTCTCTGTCGTTGGCTCCCTCCCTCGGTCTCGCTCTCTTTCTCACTTGCTGTTTCCATTTCTCCGCTTTTATTCTCGGCGGGACGAGAAAAGTAATAAGCAGCGGCAGAAAGAGTTTGCCTCAAGCGCTCTGTGAGCAATATTACACCCAGCCTGACAGATCAGCACTCTCCATTTATGATGCTTAGTGTTAATGAATTCAGTTTAACACAGAATGGAGACACGTGTGTGTGTGTGTGTGTGTGTGTGTGTGTGTGTGTGTGAGAGAGAGAGAGAGAGAGAGAGAACAGGTGTGTTGTCCTTTTCTGCTATGCCGTGTGATACCAGGTGTCGCTATTCTGTTTTATATCCTCTTAACGTTGAGGAACTCATTCAGGTCTTCTGTTTCAGAGCTAAATATTCGAACGAGGAAGATCTGAGAAGCTTTTAAGGTGTCTGATGGGTTATATGAGTAAGAAACGGTGAACTTTGAAATATAAAACAGACGCCAGGAGTGAATCTGACGAGCCAGACTGGCTGACGGTCGAAAGGGAAAGCTTGCGATCCCACAGAATTAGCTGGCTTTCTGCTTTAGCTCCTGATAAAATGAGCCTGATCTTTTGAATCGTACGACTTAAAACGACATTTGAACCCCCGCTGGTAAAGCTCATGTTAACTGAATTCCCGCTACGACAATTCAAATTGATTTATGTAGCGCTTTTTAAAAAAACATTTTTTTTTTTATCACAACGGAGCATCGTCTCAAAGCAGCGTTATAATATTATGTGATCTTAAAAGGCCAGTTCCAAACGGAGCAAGCTAGGGTGACAGTGGCAAGGAAAAACTCCCTGAAAGGAGGAGGAAGAAACCTTGGGAGGAACCACGACTCAAAATGGGACGCGACCTCCATGGGTGGGCCGGATGTTAATTATAAGTATATTAAAGTAATAGTAAAATTAAGCAAATAATATCATTTAAATCAACAATAATATTTAAGTTAGTAATAAAATAAGTAACAAAATAGATTTGAAATCAAAATAGATAAAAAAAAAAATATATATATATATATATATATATATATATATAAAGAATATCGATTCCAGGGCGGGGCGGCCTGGGTCCTTTCTGTGTGGAGGCTGCA